>WSUI01000559.1:0-22590 GCA_019633595.1 Tulasnella sp. UAMH 9824
ACCGATTTAGCGCAGCACTGTCTGGAGAAGCTAAAATAGATTACCCAAGGTCACTTAAACAAGCGCGGCCGAGCTCCGCTCCCACCCGTACTTCCTGTTTATTAGGGAATTATGGAGTTCACGTATCCGAGATCGTTGTTGCATTTCCTTAGCTCACTAGGTCCACGACTACCGCCTCCTACGTTCTATCCCGGTAGTTAATGTTGTGTGACTGGGAATATTCGCGAGTATGGACTGTTGTACGGGAGGGTGCTGCTTGCTCAGATCGGCCTAAGGTGGGCTCTCACACGAGCAGGGCGTGGGCCATCCATCCAGCGGGTTCTTTGTGGCTTTTAGCCGGTGCGGCCTGTTCCGAGCCCCAAAACTCGAGGACGCCCAGCCTTACGAGCTCTGTTATGCCTATAACTACCATTACCTAATAGAGAACTGTCATTGTGGCTAAAAGACAATCATATGCTCTTCTGGCCAGAGCGAGGCTCCGCGGGAGCTCTCGTCGGTCTAGCCGGATGGACGCGTTAAAAGCCTCAGCTTTTAGAAGAAACAAACGTGTATCATCATTTAATATTCAATTATATGTTTTCACGCTGAAATCCTATTATCCCATCTGACAAAATGTATCCTCCTGAGAGTCAATTTCAATTTCCCGAACTCGAGCGAGCGCTTCCTGCGCCTTGAAGAGGGGGTTGAGAGGATGCGCCATGAGCTTCAGACACGACATTATCCCTGTTTCGGATAAGCTTGTCATAAAGTTCGTCAAGTAAGGAAATATTTCGGACTTCAGGAAGGATAGAGTCACTGTCAGGACTTTTCAGCTCGCTCTCCCCCACAAGCGGAGACTTACGTCCCATCAATGCCCGCTCCCCTAGTTTTAAGATTATGTATCTATTTCGATGAATATTCGAGCTCAATTTCATTTAGCTCAATTTAAAGTAAATACTAACTTAACAGCTCCTAGCTCTTGCGTCAGTGCAGCCACTTCTTTGGCATCCTGGGCATCGATCTTCACTCTGAGAAAGCGGGTGATGGTAGCTCCCGCCAAGAACCAGCAGAAGCCGCAAGCAGGATCCAAGTACGCGACGTAAAATGATGTGGCGGATATTTTGTAGATAAGGTCCAGGATCTCGTGAGCGGCTGACAACAGCTGGATAGCGGAGTAATCATCGGGCACGCGAAGCTGGGCATGAGGATCATGCAACTGGATCCGTGCACTTCGCGACAAAATTCAATTATCAGTTTCTGATATTTGCAAGATTGGGAGATACTCACACATGAGGGACAAGGTGTGCCATGTACAAAAGTGCATCTACTGTAACTCCAACAGGTTGGCGGAAGGTTCTGGGGATGCTCTGCAGAAATGCAGAAATTGTACGGTCTAGGCTCTGGAATTCTTCGGCTTGGGTGGGTGGAATGGTGGGATCCTCTCGTCGGAGCTTGCTGTGTATACGATAGCGAGCATTGAAGACCCTTACCCTAGAAACCAGTATTGTGGCTTTGATGTAGAGTGTCCATGAATCCGTTGTCAGGGAAGGATGATGAAGCAGCATGTTGTCGGTGAAGAGTTGCTGTCGGCCATGGGTCGGGACAAATGTCTAGAGCCCCTGTCAATGCCTGGAAGCACGCGAAGGGTAATATCACCTACTCCAGAGATGAAGTCCGCAAACCGACAGGGCATCAGCTGGGAAATGTCGTCATCCCTATATGCGAGTTTAATGCTGATATCTACCGCGTAACCTAGGTAGGTACTTAATGCATGATCACAGGCCACGCTACGCCAGCCGCGTAAATGCGCTCCGTCACATAGGCACTGAAGGCGAATTCGCTCGGTCGATTTGTTCCATACGAGAGAGGGGATCGAATAGACTTACACCCAGAAGATATTCCTGCCATGAAATTTGTCAGAGCTTTAAAACCCGAACGTAGGGTGGGCGTACCTCCAGGTCTCAGCTTCTATGGGCGTCTTAGGCATCTTGGAAACGTATAACATCTCCGGAGGAAGGCGGGAGAGTGGTTCGAATCCCTCAGCAACGTTCATTCCTTGGCGGGGAAGGAAGTACCGCACGTCAAAGCGGGAGCGCATGCCTAGGCGATCAGTGTCTCGTACCAAGAGGTACCCCGAATCTCGTCATCAGGGCAAGCCACACATACAGCTGCATGAGGGTCCGTTTCAGCTGTCCTATCAGGATGAGCCATTTAAACTCACTGGAATCAAGCTCCCCATACTATAGTGATACCAAGTGATAATGATCGCGGCTTTTCGAGGCATACTCGTCAGAAATGGGGCAGAGACACTTGTCCATAAGCTTACCTTGAAGGAGCTGTAGCGCTCGATCGCCAATTCTCACCGATGGCTTCATGCTCTCGGCCGCCCATCTTGCATGCATGGCACCAAAGCCTTCTGGTACCGGGTCCAAGACGTCTTCCACTCTTCTTGGAAAGTACCGCTGTTCAGTAGTTCCCCAAGCATCGCTTGGTCGATACATGATAGTTGAAGCAAAAATGGGTACGCGGCGGCCGTCTTGAGGCTTCTTACGCGGAGGCTGCGTGATTATGGGACTGTACAAGGATGCCAGGGCACAGATTGCATGTAGTACAGCAACATGTCTGAAACAGGCGTGGTCGTTAGTTGCGCACGAGATGCATTAATTGGACACCACACTCACGGAAAGTCAGGAGAGGTGGGAGGCTGACTCAAGTTGGAGATGAAGGTCGGTTTGTGGATCAACCTGCTTGCTAATGGCACACTGTAAAAGAAGATCTCCACGAGGTGGAACAGCATTGCTGGTGGTGGTATGTTAAGCGGCCAGATATTGAGGGTCAGCTCGCGTGAGCCGGGAGAGTCATGCTGCGGCATCTCTTCGTTTGGATTGAGGGCATGAGGGGAGGGAGAATCTAACGCCAAGGGCGGACCTGGCAGGAACTGGTTTGAATTTGGTAAAGGAGGAGATGGGAAAGTGAACTCGATCTCTGACTCCATCGTTGCCCCGAGTGGCTGGAGGCCTGGCGCGGCCGGCATTGGAGAGGAGTTCGAAGATGTTTCTTTGAAAGCGTGCGGGTCAGGAATTTGAGCGGCACCACAAGTGCACTGCGCAAGTCTGTCATCCGCGATGCGAAGTAGATCTTGTAGCTCAGCTATGTTTGAATCCGATGGCTACATTTTGAGTCCGCCCATCATGCCGAGCGCGTGGAGGACGTACCTATCTCGGATTCTAGGGCTGCAATACGAGCCTTGGGGCCCATGACTTTCAAATCAGGGGAGTCATATACACATGATGGCTCAGAAGGAGCGTTGATGGGATCAAGCTTGAGGGCTTGTTCGTGAGATTTCCGGCAGTGGAGACAGGGATGAGAACCGTCACTAGTTGACGATCGTCAATAAAGAAGACGGCACGTTCTAGGGAGTTGAGTCCTGCTCGCCATTTCTGGAGAGTGTTTCTGAGTACGGTCGCGAACGCATGACTCTTGATATGCGAGGTTTCGACTTACAAGTTTTCGTTTTCGACACTAATAGAAGCGCTATCATGAGCAATCTCTGCAGAAGTAACTTATTAGTATCCCGATACATACACTATGACACGCCTGAAATACGGAACATGCTATGAGTGTATCAACAAAGCTGCAACCCGATAACACTAACCTGATATCGTTTGAGAGCTCCCGGAATAGTTGAAGACCCCGCGCGAGGCATTTTGACTTGCGTTACTGTTGAGGGCGGCCAACGAATCGCGGAAGCCGGGAGGAGTTAAGACCCTCAGGGCGAAAACTCCGAAAGGATCACGTGGTGAGGACTGAGCTCGGATCCATCGCAGCATGCCGGAAGCAGATAAACTACTTTATCATTGCCAATTGCCATTTATTACGTACACACACCGTGTCAGATAAATAGGCCGGGTAGAGACTTCCCTCGAAAGCAAAACCGCTACGGAAACGTTCCGCCATTCCCTGGTTCTGAAACGTTTACATGGACTCGTCCACGGTAGCTGCTTCTGGCTGGACATCCCCACTGAGTCTCTGTCTAGAAACACAATCTTAACGGTCGACCTTGGGGTTTATTTCGTCTTCATACAGCTCCTCCAGCAGCTTGATCTGGCGTACTGGGGGCGGATCCCCGGGGGGCGGTTCAGCAACACCTAGCACGATTGAATATTCGACTTATAACCAACTCACGTCCAATCATTGTCCTGTCGCCGAGATTTCCCAGGACGAATCTATGAACAACACGTTGAAAGGACGGAGTTAATGGGAGCCCGAGGCGACAAACCACCAACGACGCAATCCACATACTTCACGACGTTCAGCTCCTGCGTCAGTCTTGCTACTTCGGCTTCCTCTCCAAGGCCCATCTTAGCCTTAAGGAAGTGAATAATAGTAGCTCCAGCGACAAACCAGCAGAAACTGCTGGCGTGGTCCAAGAAAATTAAGTCAAACGAAGTCGCACAGATGGCGTAAATAAGTTCGAGAATCGATTGAACGGCTGCTGCTAGACGAATAGTCGAGGGGTCGTTCGAATCGGAGAAATTGGCGTGCGGGTCGTGTAGCTGTATCATCGCCCTGTTCAAGAGAACGACCAGCGGTAAGTGACGTTCAGGTGAAAAGCTGAAACGCGGGTAGATTTACACATGCGGTAATAGGTGTGCCATGTAGAGCAAGGGATCAACCTTGGTCCCAACCGGCACTCGGAAGGCTGCTGGGATTTCCTTAGGAAAATTGGCGGCGGTTTGGTCCAGACGGATAAACAGTTCGTTGCGGGTTGGCGTTGTGTCCGTATTTTGTCCCCGTGCCTTCGAGTTTATGCGATATCGCGCGTTGAAAGTTCGAACCCTTGAGACTAGAATGGTTGCCTTGATATATAGTGTCCAAGAGTCGGTGGCTAATGAGTAGTGTTCGAGCAGCATGTTACTAGAAAACAGATGCTGGCGGCTTCGGGTTGGAACGAAACGCTTGAAAAGAACGCAAAAATTTCCTCAGTGGCATGAATATGCATATAAATATGATAGAGCCCTACACCAGAGATAAAGTCCGAGAGCCGGCACGGCATCAGTTGCGAGATATCTTCGTCGCTGGAATGCTCTGTCAGTGAAGGTGAACCTGGACCACCGAGATAGCTCACCTCATGGCCAGTGGCCAGACGGTCCCGGCCGTGTACAGTCGCTCCATCACGTACGTACTATAAAGAGATGAGTTCATTATTTCCGTAAGAGTTGGGACAGAACGAGAATAGCTCACATCCAAAAGACATTCCTGACGTGACAGTCGTGACACTTTGAAGTTCATTGCAGGTACGTATATGAAGATGAACGATTGGCTCACCGAACTGTCTCGGCCTCAATCGGTGATTTTGGTTTCCCAAGAAGAAACAGCATGTGGTACGGGAGGAGCGAGAGAGGTTCAAACCCCTCCAAGACGTTCAGGCCTGCGAACGCAATTAGCTGGGCTGTGATCTGTCGAGGGATATATCGAGGGATAATGAGCCATACCAAGTGGTGCCACATATTTCGATATGCTGCCAAGCCAAGCATAGACCTAGATAAAACCTTTAGTGCCCCTCACCACCAAATCAAGGCTGAGCAAACATGCACGTACACCAATAACTAATCCTCTGCTGTAATGATACCATGTGATAATAATAGCGGCTAGTCAACAGAAACAGTTGGTCATCCAAGACCAGGACGAAGTCGACGGATTCGCATACCTTGCAGAAGCTGCAACAATCGATCGCCAACCCTTGTGGCCAACCTCAGGGTATCGGTGGCCCATCGGATGTGCATCGAGCCAAAACCATCTGGCCCGGGTTCTAATATGTCTTCCACACGTCTCGGAAAATAATGTTCCCCTCGTATCCCTTGTTCGGCGTTGGGGCGAAGTATAATACCCGAATTGAACGGACGTGCGGTTCCAGAGTCGCGAGGTGCGTAGCTTGCGGTCTCCCTGATTACGGGACTATAAAGCGATGCTACGCCACAGATGGCATGGAGAAGAGAGATGTGCCTAAGCCAGATCGTTTCAGTCAAATTGCTTTTAATCCAAGATAGAAAAAGAACGAACGGGAACTCAGGTGATGTCGGTACTTGTTGCAAACTTATCATGAACGAAGGCTTGTGAATCAATCGACTTGCTAGCGGGACGCTGGAGAAGAAAATTTCGACGAGGTGGTGTAGTGTATCTGGTGGTGGTATGTTAAGAGGCCAGATATCCCGCGTGAGGTCATTGAATGTACCGGGATCCGACATTGGCGGAGTGATTGGAGTGGGGTCGATGCCCAGTGGGTCCCATGCTGACTGCGGAACGAGTAAAGAGCCAATGGACATCGCGCTGAAAGGTGGGTTCAAAGTAGAATTGACGGTTAAGCTCGAGAGTGGTTGGATGGGTAGTAGAGCCGGTTCTGCCGAGGTCGTGACGAAAGCGAAAGTGCTCTCAGGTGGTGACGCGGTATCCGTATCCACGGCGAGCCCAAGTGAAGACGTCGAATGGGCTGCTCGGCAGGTGCATTTGGCAAGTTTGCCCTCAGCCACCTCGAGTTGCTTGCGCAGCTCGGCTATAAATAGAGCATCACTCTAGAGTTGCCGAATGAGTATCACGATGTTCGACGCACCGTTTTCAGACTCAAGGGTGGCAATTCGAGCTTTGGGTCCGATGGATTTCAAGTCGGCGTCATCATATGTGCACCGCGGTTCAGACGGGGTGGTTAGAGGATCGAGTTTGAAGGCATGCGCATGAGCTTTTAGGCAATTGGTGCAAGGCGCTTCCCCATCACTGGCGGTTGAAATTGATTTAGTTTCTCGTACAGACACTTCCGCGAAGTGACGTGCCATTTCTGTCATGAGCTAGCCGTCAGCATTGCTTGGTCAGTACGCTTTCCACCAGACCAGACGCACAAGCTTTCGTTTTCGGCACTGGCCATAAACCAATATTAGCGAGTTTCCTGTAATGGTATCCACTCAACGAGAGAATACCCACTTTGTGGCAAGCCTAGAAGGAGAGTCCCATCAGAAGGGAGCACCACACATGTGCGGGCTGCGGATATTTTCAAATCCTACCTGATACCGCTTGAGCATGGAACTAGTGGAGCCAGATGGTCCTACACGAGGCATACTATATTAATATGGTACGACCGTATTCCTATTTTTGATTAGATGGGTGTATCTTGGCAAACAAAACCGAGCGAGTTGAAGAGGAGAGCAGATGCGCCTGAGGGCTGTGGAGACTGTTCGACGTGGGAAGTCCGTTTTTGCTCGGGGTTCTGTTGCCGAGACCGGCGCACCGCGCTGTTTATAACTTTGGTGTGCACCATTCGCATATGTAACCCCTCGAGAAAATAAAAATCATTGATACTCCTGAGCTCCCGATGCCATTGGGGTTCCTATCAGCGGCGAAGTGCGAGTTGGTACTCAACTTGTAAAACCACCTCCATCCACGTTTTCCATTACAACAACTAATCTACGACAGCCCCAAATCAATAAGAGGGGTTGGAATGAAATTAAGCTAGAGTGAAAAGAGGATAAAGTGATCGCAACCAGATACCCTCTCCAGCAATTTAAAAGGAGAATGCTTCCGTAATCGAGGCTGAAGTATCTGGTGCCGAGCCGTGCATTTGAACGAGTTGGCCTGCGTTCCGCTTGCTTGCTGGAACGACCTCGTCCTCATACAAGTCATTCAAGAGCTTGATTTGACGAACTAACATGCCGCGTCAGATTTCAAGTAACCTGAGATAGGTTGCTGTGGAGCAGAAAAAAAGGTTCACGAATACTCACGTCCGGCAGTCGTCCTCTCGCCCAGATTTCCCAAGACAAACCTACCCGAATGTTAGCAGAACAGAAGTGCAGAATTAAGGCAGAACACATACTTCACAGTCTGCAAGTTTTGCGTTAACTGCCAGATCGAATCCTGGTTCCCCTGTTCCGTTGCCACCTTGAGGAATCGGATTATGGTCGCTCCGGCAACGAACCAGCAGAAGCTGGTCGAATGGTCCAAGTAAATTAGATCAAATGAGGTGGCTAGGACCTTGTGTACTAGGTCAAGCATGCTGGCAACGGCCGCGGCAAGCCTCTGGGTGGAGAGATTGTCAGGGTCGTCCAACTTAGCATGCGGATCGTGTAGCTGGATCGATGCTCTGCATATCGAATTGGTTAGCTGAAGGGATAGAGTTCCTACTAGCAGAGGCCTCAAGAACGCACACATGCGGGAGGAAATGTGCCATATACAAGAGGGGATCTATACTTGTCTTCACCGGTTCTCGGAACGCCTGCGGTATCTGTTGGGTGAATTCGTTGATCTCTCGGTCCAGGCGATGGAATTCTTCACTCTCCGTGGGAGAGCTGGGGATTCCTGAAGCAGGGAGTTTGGACTTTATGCGATAACGGCCGTTAAAGGTCTTCACTCGGGAGATGAGTATGGTTGCTTTGATATACAGGGTCCAAGAGTCGGTAGTCAGCGATGGGTGCTGGCTATGTACGTTTTCGGAGAAAATAGTTTGTCGTCCTTGAATGGGAACGAAGTTCTAAGCGATCAGGTATTGCTGGTAAGATGACCACCTAAGGAAGAAAAGTACCATGGCACGTACGCCGGATAAGAAGTCGGAAAGCCTGCATGGCAGCAACTGGGAGACGTCTTCGTCGCTATCTTGACTAGTAAGCTCAAGCCTCCTCTTAAGATTCTCGTTCAGTCTCACCTAATCTGCAGGGGCCAGACAGTCCCACCCGTGACAATTTTCTCCATAACGTATGCTCTAGGAAAATCAGGAGTTCCGTCAAAGCTTGGTCTTCAAATGTAGAAATGCGATCTGCCCATACATCCAGAAGACATTTCTATTAAATAGAATTTGAAGAGGCAATGAGGATTCTGATTGAACTTATCCTATTAGCGGGAAATGTCTCACCTAACTGTCTCAGCTTCGATATGATTCTTCGGAGAGCCCAGAAGGAATAACATCTTGGCCGGGAATCGGGAAAGCGGTTCGAATCCTACTGAGACGTGGAGACCTGAAACAAGTAGGTTAGAGCTGGCGTGACAAGGTGGAGCAAGAGACCCGTGGGTACCAAGCAATCCAACAAAGTTAGCTACATCACCAGCCCAAGCGTAGCACTAAGGTTCAGAGGTCACCTGAACACAAAAACCAATCAGGATGTAAGGCTGCTCTGACTGACCTTTACTATGGCGCCAGTACTATAATAGTACCACATAATAATGACGGAGGCTATCGCGGGAGATAGCCCGTTATAACCTGGGTGTACCGGAGCGCAGTACATCACTCACCCTGCGTCTGCTGTATTAAGCGATCGCCAACTCTAGAAGCTCCTTTGATAAGTTCCCCAGCCCACTGAATATGTGTCGCTCCGAAACTTTGAGTCGTTGGTCCCAAAATGTCTTCGGTGCTTCGTGGGTTGTAGGGTTTCCCCTGTACTCCGTCCGCACCTTTGGGACGAGATATTATGCCAGAAGCGAAGGGTCGCGCGGGGTGCGCTTCCAGCGGTGAGTCCCGGCGGGGCTCTTTAATTATAGGGCTATACAATGATGCTATGCCACATATCGCGTGGAGCAGAGATACATGACTTGTTTATGGGGATAATGGATTAGTGGATTTTATCTCAAGGATTAAAACGGCAGGACACACGGGAATTCGGGAGACGTTGGAACTTGTGTAAGGTTAGCCATGAAAGTGGGTTTGTGAATAAGCCGCGTGGCCAACGGAACGCTAGAAAAGAACGTCTCAACAAGATGGTAGAGTGTTTCAGGGGGAGGTAAATTGAAGGGCCATATGTCTGTTGTGAGGTCGTACGAGCCCGGACTTCCCGGTGGCAAAGACGTCGGAGGTGAGAAGGATCCGATACTCGGCACGTCCCATTGTTCAGGCGGCACCAGTAAGGCTCCGATGGATATATGCGCTAAAGTTGAATCTGAGGTTGAACTAGTGTTTGGGGTAGCAACCGTGGGGGTTGGCTGCAGCGGTACTGGGAGAGTCGAGTTTCCGAGGAACGATGCTGAGTCCGAGAGTGTAACAGAATCTACGCCAGCTCCAGAGGCAGATGGTTGATACATGCGTGCGGCACCGCAGCTGCACTGCGCCACCTTGTCGTTGGCGAGCTGAAGGAGAGCTCGGAGTTCGGCTATTTTTTGCCGAGGTTGGTTAAAACGCCGAGTATTTCGCCATTAGACCCTGTTGGGGCACTGTAGATGGGAGACGGGGCATTCTCACCATTTTCAGCCTCTAAAACGGCTATACGAGCCTTTGGGCCAATTGCTTTGGCGTCCGGGTCGTCATAAGTGCAATTCGGTTCGGGGGGAGCGTTCAGGTAATCTACCCTGATGGCGTAAGCATGGGACTTCTGACAAGGGAGACAGGGTGTTCCCCCATCACTGGCAATCTAGAGTGAGCATTTTCATTCATTCGTAGAAGAACCTCGACCTGCCATTTCTACGGGGATCCAGCAGTCAGCTAAACCGAAAGGCGTGCCGTCTTAAGGGACGCACGAGCTTCTGTTTACGGCACTGGTTTGGTTATTAGGATAGCGGTGAGTTGATTTGCTTCGTGTATATCACAATGCGGTAAATTAACTAACGCGGTGGCAAGCCTGATGGGCATCGCGTTTAGTCAGCTTTCGGGAGAGACTGTAATTGGATGATCCGGTGGCTGACCTGGAATCTTTTGAGCATCCCACTGTTCGAACTAGAAGGAGCGGCACGAGGCATTTGGGTAGAATTGCCAAGTGTTCGAGACTAGTTTGTAGTCGTTTGAGCAGTGGGCGGCCTTATTGATAGGGAGATATGGGACGTTTCGGCCTCCGAACAGTGGCTGACAGGGTGGTTGGAGACGGTAATCTCCCGAGACGTCACCTTGGGCTGGGAAAGTTCCCGCCTCCGCGACCGAGTCGATTTCATGCAGATGGGAATCCGAGACTGAAATCTGATTAGACTTTCTCATTCCGAATTCTTCGCATAGTATTCACCTAACTTTGTTGAATACGTTGACCAGCTTGCAACAAACGCGTCGAGCTTATTGTCCCCCTGAGTGAGAGCCCATCATTCTCATAGCTTACCGATATCGCGATAGACATCAGCTAAATACTTGGCGGTTCCCACTCCTGTGTCAGTCCGTGTCGCGCATAGGGGGTACATTAGTCACTAGGTCGGCGAGGCCAGCGGAAAGTCGCGTAAAGGGGCGCGCACGTTGTTCCCCAATGCACTCAAAGGCTCAAGCTCCCCATGGAGAGCCGGGGCCATCGGATAATCGGCCCCAGAGTGATCCCATCGCATTTGCGATAACGGCGTGTGTTAGACGCACTAAGGTAGCTGACTTGGTGTCCGTGTGGTACACGGTTCGGGCGGGAGTACTTTCTCGGGGTTCGGCGGACGAAAGGGAGACGCGCGATTACGGTCGAAATTGAAATCGCAGATTTGGCCGGCTCCCCCCTCGGACTCATCTCCACCCCTCACCCGCTGAGCCACTATATAGAGCTCATACTACAACAACGTGTTGACAGCCTTCACCGACCGTCCCCATCTCCTCTTCATCTTCATCCCCTCGTTGCTGAATTCTATACACCATGGCCGCCATCAACCCCGATGCCGTCAAGTCGCGAGTGCAATGGTTGTCATCGCTGACAACAATCCCAGAGCCAAGTGCCGATACCAAGTTCCTCCGAAAGGTAAGTAGACGCGTAAAGACTAGCATGCGCTTGTCAATGACGAGTTATTCCCTCCCAACCTTGTGCAGACCGCGATCATTGCAACCATTGGTTCGTTGAGCTCACTAAAAAACGAACAGAGTAGCCCATTAACCACAATACTTTGGCTTTCATAGGTCCCAAGGTCAACAATGTCCCGATGCTTGCCCAGCTGCGCGATGCCGGAATGAACATTGGTGCGGTCGACTTGATGGCCTCCGTTGAGATCCTGAGGTGCTAACTCATGCGACGGTTACTCTTCGCCTTCTGCATAACAGTCCGCATGAACTTCTCTCATGGCTCATACGAGTATCATCAGAGTGTCATCGACAACACTCGCCAGATGATCAAGGGTGAGTCGACCTAAGGGCGCCTTTTATCAGTCACCGAGGGCCTTTACCAATGACGTTATCTCCGCAGAGACCAAGGGACGACCGGTCGCTATCGCCCTCGACACTGTTCGTTGCACCGCAATCACTGTAGCACGCGACAGAATCGCTGATTAAACTTTGAATTGGACAGAAAGGACCGGAGATTCGGACCGGTTTGATGAAGGATGGCGCAGACGTGAGTCTTTGGTTCCGTCAACTTGGATGTAGGCGCCTAACGCATGACCCACTCTTTGACAGATCAAAATCTCCGCGGGTCACGAGTTCATCGTAACAACGAACGCCCAATATGCCGAGGCCTGTGATGACAAGTACATGTATGTTGACTATGTACGTGCTTTTTTCTCCTCCGCCAGGTCCCGGAGACTAGAACCCCGTGCTAATATTACCGCGGAATTCATAGGTGAACCTTCCTAAAGTCACCGATGTCGGCAAGATCATCTACGTCGATGACGGTATCCTTTCTCTTCTCGTCACGGCAATTGACCAAGATAAGGGTGAAGTCCACGTCAAGGCCGTAAACAACGGTGTTCTCTCCTCCAAAAAGGGTGTCAACTTGCCCAAGACCGCGGTCGACCTACCTGCTCTTTCCGAAAAGGACAAGAAGGATCTCCTATTCGGTGTCAAGAACGGCGTTGACATGATCTTCGCTTCGTTCATCCGCCGCGCTCAAGACGTCATCGACATCCGCGAGACTCTAGGTCCCGACGGCGCTGCGATCAAAATCATCGTCAAGATCGAAAACGAGCAAGGTGTTGCCAACTTTGACGAAATCTTGAAGGAGACCGATGGTGTCATGGTCGCTCGTGGTGACTTGGGTATCGAAATCCCTGCCAGTCAGGTCTTCTTGGCTCAGAAGATGATGATCGCCAAGTGCAACATGGCTGGGAAGCCCGTCATTTGCGCCACTCAGATGCTCGAGGTAAGCCTTTTTTGACCGTTCAGCTGCACAATAGTTGGCAGATACTCACGAAACGCTTTCCTAGTCCATGACGTACAACCCCCGTCCAACTCGCGCTGAAGTTAGCGACGTCGCCAACGCTGTTCTCGACGGTGCCGACTGCGTCATGTTGTCTGGTGAAACCGCCAAGGGATCATACCCCATCCAATCCGTCCTCATGATGGCTGAAACCTGCCAGCTCGCCGAATCCGCTATCTGCTACCCACCTCTCTACGACGAACTTCGTGAGGCCACTCCAAGGCCAACCGGAACTGTCGAGACCATCTCCATGGCTGCTGTCGCCTCTGCTATGGAGCAGAAGGCTGGTGCCATCGTTGTTCTCAGTACCAGTGGTAACACCGCTCGCCTGATCTCCAAGTACAGGCCAAGCGTGCCGATCATCACTGGTACGTTTTTCCCTTACCTCGCAAAGTGAATCTTTCTTGCACAAAGGCTAATTCGGAAACGAACCTACAGTGACCCGAAACCCGCAAACCGCGAGGCAGATCCATCTCCACCGCGGTGTTTACCCGATGTGGTACCCCGAGCCAAGAGGCGTTCAATCTGCACAGTGGCAGACGGACGTGAGTCTCCATATCGCTTCATTACGTCTTGTGATTTTCTAAGTGTCTTGTATAGGTCGACAACCGCATTCGCTTTGGTCTCAAGGAGGCATTGGCCCTGAGGATCATCAAACCCGGAGACACCATCATCGCCGTTCAAGGCTGGAAGGGCGGATTGGGCCACACCAACACTATCCGCATTCTCTCTGTACCCACAGACGAAGCTGATTTGGCTCACGTTCCTCTCACCTCGGTCTAAGCGTACCGTGTCGAGATTCTTTGGGGTCGGCGATATTGGAAGCGGTTTTGGGTGACGCTAACCCACGGTTGAAACCAAAAAGCTACTCTTGTTGTCTCTATCACTTTTTTGTATTACCTGAAGTCGCTCAAATATAGATTCTGTTATCCGTCGTTACAGTTCTTTTCAAGATGGAGGATGGAAGATTTCGGCGTCCTCAGATTCTCCCAAAATTCGTATCCCGAAAGGGTTTGCATTGTGGGCTGCGCACTAATATTAGGCCCGGTAGAAGATTGGGCTCGACTACTCGCGGACTAGCTATATTTCTCGATTCACCGGGATAGAACCTCTAAAATGCGTATCGACATTCACCATATGAATTAGCGGACTAACTAGCTTCAAAGTTCGATGCTAGTAACGTCATTCCTTCTGACGAGCCCTACTCGGAAAGAAGAAATAGCATCTTGGAACGCGACATACGCAAGATGGTGGTCTCATCGGAACTGGCAATCCTTTAGAATCTGCAATGATCAGGAATTAGGCATTAGGTATCAATGCTTCATGGGCAGAGTGATCGGGAGGGCGACTAGAGTCGGACAACAGAGAAATCAACATGGGTTCACTCAGTCTACTTTACAAGCAGTAGAAATATCTCGATATATGGGGGTAAAATTGCTTGAGAGGTGTGGCATTCTGATATGCGATTGCCAAAGACTGAGCGCCTGACGGGTATTAGTGCCGGACATAGCCAGGCGTCCGCCATATCCGGCGAAGTAAGTTTATCCGTTTACAAAGATGTTTCAAAGCTCTTCTACGTACAGCACATACAATATCCCGTGGGGCTTTATCTCAGATGCTGATCGGGCACCAACGTTCTCATATGCCGCTTTGATCACCCATACATCGAACCCCTTGTGCAGCCTAACTTGAGAGAGAACTCGACCATTCATCAGAAAATTGAGAAGATTCCCATTACATCCAGCTCAAAAGTGGAACCCGTCCCCATGCACTGCTAGCCTCAGACGGCGGTAACTGACTGAGAACTGGCCATCCGTGAGCTCGCGCCCGGGACGATAGCGTGATCTTTCAGTGGATGAAGCCTACGCGGACAGGATCGCGGAGCAGCGGAAGTAATTATGCACCAACCGCCAACTAGCGCTGATTTAAAACACAGGCTTTGTTTAAAGGATGAGTAATCCCAAGAAGGTGTATATTCGCGAAACTTCCACCTCAAAGCCTCTGCAATGGCTGGCGCAGGTATCCAGGTGCGCTGTTAAACGCACCAGTAGATAGCCTCGCAGGAGATGACGCGATCAGTTCCGTCTGGGACAGGTGGGTTCCAATAGAACAGCTGGCGACCGTTGTCCTATTATATTGGAGGCATTTACTCTTTCAGAAGGATTGGGCGATAGATGTCCTCATTTTGATACATACCTTAAAGCAATCGAATGCTCTCCAATCGGAGGTGCGTAGGGCCCATCCTGCCCACGCCGTAAAGTCTCGACTTTGAGCATCCGCATCGATATGTGTCTGAACCGTGACCCCGGAGTCGGAGAAGTAGATGTCTTGTTGCTGCCCCTCCCAGTGGAGGTAGTCGCCTAAAGATTTTAGAAAGAGTGGCTCAGGATGTTCAGTACAGGGTTACGTTCAGAGATCAGCCTACCTCCCTTAGACCAGTCCCGATATTCGTTCGACATTGAGTCTGGACGCAACTGTTCGCAAGAAGCAAAGTTCGAGCAATGAGTGGTAATGGGAAGTGCACGTGTAGCCTACGTTTGGTCCGTGTAGGGATCTATCAACGTCTGCATACCACGTCATGTATGAAGCGTGGTAGTCCAAGCCAGTACTCAGGCTGATACGCTGACAGTTGGCAAGATAATTTACTTCTCCTCCTCGCTTGGCGATAGTCAAGTTTCGAGGAGCGAGTTTCGGAACAATGGCAGCATAAATAAGCGAATGAAGGAGGGTAAGTGATGTGATGTAAAGAGTGAAGAGCTTCATGCTTGGGGAGCAAGTCGGGTGACGGAATCTGAGGGCGGAATGCGCTGTGCAGCCAGAAGAAATCGAAAATGAAGAACGACTGTCTTATAGAACGGTAATGTTCAACTTTATCTTACCGTGTGATTTCATGGGGTTGATTCGCGACGTCAGACCATCTTCGAAACATCATGCCGCTAAATATACTAGGCACCGAGGACTCAACGAGGGCTTCGCTTCAGGACCCCGGTCACCGGATGGAGTACTAGAAACCGCTTCGGTAGATCTACTACTCGGCCCCACACTTGCCAGAGCACAGCTTCATGTGCTTAGCGCCTGCACCTTGTGCTTCCTGTGCTGGAACTTGCACTACGCGGCGGCTTGTGGTGCATCTTCAGGACTTTGACATGAACGCGAAGAAGTTCCTACCCGTTGAAAAGCGTTAATTAATACCGTATCATTGAATCCTCGTCCGTAAGTTCTCAGCCTAATATTCTCACTTGCTTAAATAGAATAAGCCGTCGATATGTCTAACCACGCAGCCGAATCCAAGAAAGCGGTGGTAAGGGTCGCCAATTTGGATAAGCCGAGGCCTCGAAGGCACTTGAGTACAATATAGATAGCAAGGCCAGCATCTGTGCCACTCAAACGCTCAAAGTGCGCGTCACCTAGTCAGTAAGCTGCATGATAATAGCTCACTTCAGTCTAAGCGTACCGCCTTGAGATTCTGTAAAGCGATTTCGGGTGACGCTAACACACAATTGAAACCGAATGGCTACTCTGGTTGTCTCTCTATCAGTTTTTTTTCTATTACCTGAAGTCGCTCAAATATAGATTTTGTTGTCTGTCGTCACGGCCCGCTTAAGACGAAGATGGCAAATTTCGGGGTATCGACATTCACCCCATGACGCAAGAATTTCCATGTAGGCCTTGCGCTAGTTTTAGGCTCAGAAGAGGTCGGGCTCTACAGTCCGCTAATTAATTTTATCTTAATCCTAATCAGAATATAACCCTCTGGTACGCGTATGGAGGTTCGTCAGATAAAGCGGACGCTCCACGCGGGCTGAAGGGATTTGAGTTAAAAGAGAGCTGTATTCGGGCGACGCTCAGGTCCAAACAGTCTAGACACAATAATATTTAGCGTAGCACAGTATGAGGCGGTTGGTGCCATCGGGGACTGGGGGACGCTTTTCGAAGAGGTAGCGACCGTTATCCTGTAGTGGAAAGATATTCTAATTAGGACCCGCCAGTACTATCTTAAACACTCTGGTGAACCAAACGCGTTACCTTGTAGCATTGGAAAGTCTTCCAATCGGAGGTACGTTGAACCGTTCCAGCCGCTTGACCAGTACTGAGCCCTCCAGCACCAGAATTGATATTGGTGTTGACTGTCACTCCTGAGCCAGGGAAATAGATGCTGTGATTCTGTCCCTCCCAGGTGAGCCAGTCCCCTATCACGACGTCGGAAACAAAAAGTGAGATTTCCAATTCCATATGCACGTATGAATGCGTTTGCCCGAGTAAATGCCCACCTCCATTAGAAGCCCAGTTCCTGTATTCGCTAGAAAGAGATTTGGGCTGCTCCCCGTGCACGGAGTTGTCGGAATTCGAGTACCAAGCCATGTACGATGCGTGGTAATTGACGCCCTCATCCCAATCCTGACGATAGCAGTCGGCAAGGTAGTTGATCTCGCCGCCGCGCTTCCCGAGAGTCGCTTTGTGATTATCTGCATCAGGAATAGCCACAGCAGAGATGAGGGAAGGAAGGAAAGCGAGGGATGCGATGTAAAGAGTGGAAAGTTTCATGTCGGGAAGGAGTGTGGAGAAGTGGGAGATGCTAGCGCAGTGTCGAATGAATGTACTGAAGCGCCCTCCGGCCGGAAAAGGACTCCCCTTTTATACAGGGTAGCTATCTTGGAATTCTTGGCGTGGGTCATGGGTCGGTGGTTGTAGACGGCATGGAAGCCATTTCCCTGCAGCGGCTCATAAAACCTTTCCCAAGAGACTAAACAAAGCGAATCTTCTATGCAGTTAACGTCACTCGGTCGGACACACCCTCCACTAGGAAAGAATAAATGACATCATAAATATGAAATACGCAAGGGATCAGTCTCCTTGGCCCTGGCGGCTCTCGGGTAAGGATAAATTGGATATGCCCGCATCGGGCATCGGCGGAGGACAATTGACCATGATTATGATTATGACCAATAGAAATATTCCGCGACCTGTCAGCTGCCGGTATGATGGAAGGCCCGAGAATCACAAGTTGTGGGGGTTTAGTATGCCATTTGCGTCAAAGACTGAGCCCCTGATGGATATCGTTTTGGAAGCAGTTACTATCCCATCTGGAGACGCCTTTGGAGTGAATCTCATCGGAATCACGTGAAAATAGATAATAGCCTTGTATGAGTAGGCTTCATGCGCGAAGATATAGTTCCCGTGTTCAACATCGATGTCGATGGGCAATATCGGGACTGAGCCATAACTGAACTCCGTAACAGCAGAGACGGCCGACGAAGTCTTCTCCCCACAGTCACTGGTCACATTCAGCATCGCATAACTCTCATAAATTATATGATATCACTCGTGTGACCATTCATCAGACTGAATTTCAGCCACCCAACAAGCAACCAGCCCAAAGTTGAATGATTGGTCAGCTACGCCGGCGGCAAAGGGGTCTTTACAGTACCATGTCTAAGCTAACGACCAGCGACGTCTTCCGGTCCGAATGTTTCAAACACACCAATAAATTGCTTTGCATATGAGATATTGACCACATTGAGGCGTTACTTGAATAATGTCAAAGGGCTCGCGACCGCTATCCTATCGCGCGGAATGTTTTCAGGACCACACGCACCGCATAATTAAGCAAACTTGGCGCATTACCTTGTAACAGTTGAAGTACTTCGAGTCAGAAGTGCGTGGCACCCACCCAGCCCAAGCCATAAAGGCCCGGCTTTGAGCGTCGATGTGTGTCCGAACCGTCTCCCCTAAGTCGACGAAGTAAATATCGTTCTGTCGACTTTCTCGAGTTATAAAGTCGCCTATCAAGCTATGGTTGGCAAGGTTAATGGACGAGAAGCCATGTGTCGATTAGCAGCTCTCTAACCTCCTCTAGACCAGTCTCTGTACTGATTAGAAACCGAGTCGGGAAGCTGAGGACGGGAGAATGGGAGTTCGTCTCGCAATAGAGGTGAGGTGTGGGCACGGGATAGCTTTATATCTTGTTCCCTTAGGGAGTTGTCGACATTCGCGTACCATACCATGTGAGACACATGATATACAGAATGCGACCAGACTTCATTGTTCACGCAGTTGGCAAGGTAATCGACGTTGCCGCCTCACTTGGCGATAGTTTACTTCCGGAAAATCCTGTCGGGGATGGCAGCAGCGAGCGCGAAGGAGGGTGGGAAAGTGAGTGAGGCGACGTTAGGGGTGGCGCGCTTCATGTCGAAGCTTCGAAGGAACCGAGTAAGGAGCCACTTTACAAATTTGACGACGTGTGGAGTCATAGACCCTACCTTTTGAAGATGAAACACCTAACCCGCCCTGAATGGGTGAATGGAGGAATATATGAAATCGGCATAGAAGTACGTGCCTGGGCTTTGTGGCGTTTTTCGGGGGTCCTGACAGCAACCACCCGCCGACCAATCCTCATTCACACCCTATTCCGCAAACCCATTTTACCGATATTGGCGCCAAGGGGTCCGGGTCAACCTTTTTCTCCTCGTAAGAATGGGAAGTACCGTCGGAGGGGAGTATATCTCCTAAAATTGACTTTAGGTCTTGGAGTTTTCGTCGAGACTCGGTCTCCGAGTCGGGGGCATCGGGACTATCCCTGAACGGCCCGCGAACAGGGCTTCAGGGCATGGGTGAATCGATTCGCACGCGTGCCCTCGCGCGACACATCTTCCCCTTGGTAGCCCAAGCTTTTCGCATGGCGCATTTGATGTTAAGTTGATCATGGTGCCCATAGAACCAATATATTGGTAGAAGAAAGACAAGCTCTGGCAACTCAGACACACCAGTACATGGATTTGCAGACGAGTGACGTTGGAAAGACTGACTTCTGGAAGAGCTGACGTTCGTTGTCCTATTATCAGAGTCAGTAGATTAGCGCAATACAGCAAGGATGTACTTGAGCGGGAATGCATTACTTTATAGCAGTTGAACCATTTCCAATCGGAAGTGCGCTGCACCCCTCCGGCGTAACTATAGAGTGCTCGACTTTTGGCGTCACCCTCAATGTAAGTCTGAACCGTCACACCGGAGTCGGCGAAGTAGATATTTTGCTGCCTGCCCTCCCATACAAGCCATTCGCCTTTAAGATTTTTAACAAGCTGGCTTTAAGAGATGGGCTTGGAGCTAGATATTTATAAGGCTCACCTCCTCTAGACCAATCCCGATATTCGTTAGAAAGCGAATCTGGTTGCTGTTGTTAAGACGGAAATGTTTCAGTCTCTCGTAGTAATAATACATTTGGCGGCTGTACCTGTCCATTCTGAGAGTTGTCGCCGTTCGAATACCACGCCATGTGGGAAACGTGGTAATTGGCTCCTGGCTCCCAGGTGTTCTGGTACATTGTGCAGTCGGCAAGGTAGTTGATCTCGCCTCCCCGCTTGTGGAGAGTTTCGTTGCGGGGGCCCATGTTGGGAACGGCGACAGAAGAAGCGAAGGAAGGGAAGAAAACGAAGGTAATGAGATAAAGAGTGGAGAGCTTCATGGTGAAGGAGAGCTTCATGGTGAAGGAGAGCTGTGGTGGAGACTCGAGATAGGTGAGAAACGCGTCGGTAACCGATAGTGGCGGGGAAACGGCCACAGACTCCCAACTTATACGGACACAACCAGGAGGGGGGGTGTTAACTCGGTGACCGTGTGGAGATCCCGAAGCGGTACAGGAAGCATGTGAATGGGGTTAATAGTTTTTCGTCGGACAATCGTTCATGCCGCCACTCGCGAACCTCTCACATTATACCGTTGCGAACGTGCACAGGACGGGTCCACGCCAAGGAAGCGCCGAATAGATCTCACGTGACGCATCTTCTTTCTCCCATCAACAATAACTGATCTCAGACACGTTGAACGTAATACGGACTGGGCGTTGAGTCCCGTGCGATGCAATTAATGAAATCGTTCAATTTCTAAGCCTCAAAGCTGTGCAGTGGTCAATGCTCTGTGTGATCCGTTACTACGAGGTCACAACACCGCCCGCGACGTCGATTCTGTCGGCTTATGAAAATTAAACACACCAGTATACCGACCAACACGAGATGCTGAGACTAGTCCCATCGGGAAGGGGCGGGTTCCATGAGAAAAGTGGGCGGTCGTTGTCCTAGTTTGACATGAGTTTTGTTAGTACGAGTCCGATTTGATCAATAATCTGAAAACACACTTTATAGCAGTCGAAGACCTTCCACTCAGAAGTGCGTTGTGCCCACCCAGCCCAGGACGTAAAGGCTCGACTCCTGGAGTCTGCGTCAATGTTTGTTTGGACCGTAACACCGGAACCGGGGAAGTAGATATTCTGCTGTCCTCCCTCCCAGCTGAGCCAGTCGCCTGCCAGAATGGCCGTGAAACCTTAGTATTTTGGAGATTGCTTGTGTGATGTGCCCAAGCTTACCACCAGCCGCCCAGTTTCTGTATTCGCTCGAAAAAGAGTCGGGACGCTCCCCGTTCAAGGAATTGTCCCCATTCGCGTACCACGCCATGTAAGACGCAGGGTAGTCCGAGTTACCGTTAGTGTTCCAGTCCAGGCGTCGGCAGTTTGCAAGGTACTAGTAGTTAATTTCGCCGCCTCGCTTGCTGAGAGTCCCATTTTTTTTGAACAGCAGCCGCCAAGATGAAGGCAGGGATGAAGGTGAGCGATGTGATGCAAAGAGCGGATAATTCCATGTCGAGAAAGTGGAAGAACGAAGGTATGGGAGGCAAAGCTCACGGATGTTAAAGAGCCACTGAGAGCGAGTAATCTTATATCGCAAAGGTGTTATCGTTGCGCCAATTTGGCCAAGATGGTGGTCAGATGAAAACGGCGAGAGACGCTTCCATCTCGCAATATTCGGAGAAACCAAGCTTGCCAAGCACCAGCTTCGAAATCTTATGCCGCTCCGCGGAATGTCGGGCTACCGGCGGATACGACAGCCGCCTCTCGTGTGACGGGTGGATACCTCTGTCACCCCTAATAGAGTGGGTACGATGGGAACGTTGTGTAACTCGACAGTTCCACAAGCACCAATCACCTCGTCCCACCTTTCGACTATACTAAGCCTCAATTTGAAGCGTCCGAGACAGGCTTCTAAACCTAGCTGCTACGAGCTCCGTCGGGCCACAAGTACTTGAACTCGTGTTCACGACGTTGATAGGCTCTCGCATACTGGAGACACGGAAGAAATGGGTATTGCCGTGCATGCCTTATACACATCAGTAGAAAGCAAAACAGGAGATAATATATGTAAGTGGCATACTTCACTGGATTACCTTCATCGTAATGATACTTCGTAAGAAGTGACGTTGACCATCCCTTGATAGGGAACAAACCTAAGGGCTTGCTATCGTGAACTTTTGTAGTACTCCAGGCACACCGACGCCTTTTTTCGGCTGTAGAGCTGCTGCCCAGTTCACATCGTGTTCATTGAGATCTGGATGGAATTACCACTGACCACAAACTGTCAAATAGGGTACGAGATTGACAGCTTTTATCTCCAGTAAGGTCAGGCGGTAACGAACAACATAAATAGGGGACTAGCCAACGTCACCTTTAGTAGCCATGAAATTTCAAATTTACTGGGCAGGCCCCATTTTGTGATTTGAAATCTCTCTATATGTCGCC
>WSUI01000056.1:0-83328 GCA_019633595.1 Tulasnella sp. UAMH 9824
GTTCTATGGGCGAAGGAGAACGGAGGAGAGCTCATCCTAGCTCGGAATCTCACGGGACCGGAGAAGTTGAGGATCCGGGCTGGTGCGTAAAGTTTGACCTATAAACTCAACGCGTTTCCCAGTGCCAACTTTTTTTTTTCAATTTTCATCTGTCGGCAGAAACGCTTTCTGGCGCTGTTCGAGCACCTTTCAACCTTGATCAAATCTTCAAGCTCGTTGAGTCTCAACTGAATCGTCAGTAGAAGTTCCCGCTCCCCGCCCACTGGCCAGCGTTATCTTATCGTATTGTCCGACACCAGAACAGCTAGCCATTATCGATCGGCTTCAAGATAACCAATTTTTCTACGATGATATTATCGAATACCTCAATAGCAGGACCGATTTCCAGGGTAAGAACATCGGGAAGAAGAAGATATCAGACTACGCTCAGGTGTCCAACGCCATCGCTCAACGGTACGTAAACCGGGACAACCCGTTTTGGTGTTAAGATTAAACGCCGACGTCATCTGCCCCTTCCCTTCCGGGCAGCATCCACAACGTTTATTACCTCGCCGCCTCATGGAAACAAGCTCTCCTTTTGCTTCAGGAACTCCGCAAACTCGTGCCCGACTTCGATGCTGGTAAACTTAGCACCGTCTACCTGAAGCAGAACTCAACCTTCCGCGACCGGTTCGTACTTTTGTACCGGCTACTTGTCGTTCTTGTTGGCGTGAACCAGAAGAACGTGGCATTAGCCGCTGCGGCTTCACGTAAGGGAATTATCCGGGGTTCGGCTAATGGATAAGACTGAGGCAAACGGTTCACAGAGCACTATGCCCACTACTTTTTCGCCGTTCAAAGCGCGTGGATGGCGTTCAAGAGGGAGGAGGCTATGGGAGCCATGAAGTCATTAATCGATACAGTCGTGATGGAACTGGTCAGTAATTCATATGGGGGGTTAGAAGTGTATCTCTGACAACACGCACCTATAGATCTTCCCGGAGTCGGAATATCCTCCCCATATTCTGTTTGCTATCCTTTCTGAGGCCCTCGAAACGTCACCTAAGGAGAACAAACGCTTCTCCCAACGTCTTTTTGATGCAATAGGCGATCTGAGTGTGCGTAGTCCATAACCAGTGTTCGCTGAAGTCATCGGTACTATTTACTGCCTTGCAGGACGCCGTCAAGGCTCATGATATGGTCGAATCTATTCTAGTTGGTCCCTGGGCCAAACTTCGGGATACTATCCCTCCATACACGGACGCTTTTGAAGCATACATCGATGCCGAATACTTCAGCATCCGAGCGTCCCAGGAGATGGGCAGAATTCAACAATTACTCAATCCTTTGACTAAGACGAAAGACAAGGGAACCCTGAACCGTTTGTGGAAGGACGTTAACCAAGTGAGATGATCGAATGCGTGCCTTAAATGGTTGCTGACGATACTCTGTCTCTCTAAGGTCTATATCGAGATTAGCGGCTATGACATCGACAAGACCTGGCAACTAACCAAGGACCGAAACCCGACCCCCAAGTGGCACCACATATTCCCGACGCTGTACTTCGACGACTCAGCCTCAGAGTTCAGTGATATTGAAGAAGAGGCTAACAAGGCGGCATTGGTTCTTCACAAGGATCGAAAGAAGATAAAGACGGGCAAAGGAGGTCTTGGAACCGGAGGCGACGCGAGGAAGAAAGAGGCCGCTGCTGTGGAGGACCACGGTGGGGCGTTGGTCAAAAAGGGGAAAGGAGGGAACGATGGCCCGAAACGGCCTGTCCGTAAAATTACTGCGGGCGAGAGCGGGGAGGACTCTGACGAGATGCCCGGTTTAGCGAAGGTCTCGGGATCGTCAGGTGAGCCACGCTAAAAACGAAGCTGTCGGCAAGCGCTTATACGAACACCACGTAGATCTCGACGAGGACGAGGATGAGGAAGAATCTAGCGACGAAGGTGACGAACTGTACGATTCAGACCTCGAGAGCGGGTACGACACTGAGGAGGTGGCGGAGCTCAATAAGCTCTTCCAACAAATGCTCCGGGACAGCGGAAACGAAGATGTCGCAAGTCTTTTTGATGACTCCGATGGAGATGATGAAGGCGCTAAAACGACCGGGAAGCCTGTCTTTGGACCGCCTCGACCACCTGGCATGGACGATCCTAAAAAGAAGGAAAAGAAGCCGTCCAAAAACCCATTCAAGAAGCTAATGAGCCAATTCGCAGGTTGGAATGACTTCGAACGTCAAACACGTGTGCAAGTCGCTCATTTGAGTCCTCCATCTAGGGCGTCTTTTTTCCGTCAACGAAACTTTGAACTCCGAACAGCCTCGTCGACCAGATCCAGCTGCAGTGAAAGAAGCCGAACGAGTAGCCAAGGCTCCTCCACCCAAGCCTCAACCGCAGCCCAAGGCCGCCTCAGCAACTAAGCAACCTGGGGGAGCTCCGGGAGTCGTGGTTGCGAGATCAAAGAACTCGGAATCTGATGATGAAATGCCTGATTTGGAGCCCATCGGGCTCTACGATCGTGTCAGGGTTACGGACCAGACTAAGGGGAGCAAACCAACTATCGAGGAAGTCGAGGTATGACCCAAAGTCAGTTTTTGTGAACGAATATGTTCTAACCCGGCTCCCGTCAAACAGGATGAAGAAGAGAAAATGGTAGGTCACTTTAGATGCATGGTAGCTATCGCCCAAAGTTACTTTTTCTCTGCGCGTAGTCTAGGAACAAACGACGCAGGCAGCGCAAGAAGGTCGCCAAAGAGGAGGCCATTAAATCCCCAGCCATGGCAACCGCCTCAGCCGCCACTTCGGGGCCAAGTCCAGCCGGCTCGACAAAGAAAGCACCGGTCAAGGGAAAAGGACCCGGGACTCTGTCTCCAACCGCCTCGACCGCGACCGTTACCGACTACAACTCCGCTTGGTCTTGGTCGACCGCCTCGCTCCACCAACCTTCCGCTCAGTCTGCTCAGTCTGCCCGATCGTACCTAGCATCTTCTGGTGCCCTGGAGAAGAAGGAGAAAGCCAAAACACGAGCCACCGAGCCGCCGGCCGTCATCGAAGAGACCAGAGAGCCCCCTACGAGGGAGAAATTCACCACTAAACTTACCAAGCTTCTCAAGAGAGAGAAGGAGAAAGAACCAGAGCCGAAGAAGGAAAAGGAGAAACCGAAGTTTGGTTTGTCGGTTAAACCTTTTGCGGTTCCCAAGAAAGTCAGCAGCGCCATGAGGACCTTGTTCGCCCCCGAGAAGGACCAGACAAAGTCTATGAAGTGGGAGGTTTTCGTTAAAGTACGTTCATAATGCTCGGAGACTAGGGTAACGCTGACCAACATGTCTCACAGGCGATGCAGGGAATGGGCTTCACGTACGATCCCAGTACTGCTGGTAAGGGTGCCGAACGACGTGACCAGGTCGGCATTCTGAAACTAGATCTGGTTGATAGGTTCATCTGTCAAGTTCGATCCCCCAGACAAGCAGGACAGTTCGATAACGTTCCACAAGCCCCACCCAGACCCGACGCTAGAAGGGAAAATGCTTTTGGAGTTTAGACGTCGGTTGCAGAAGCAATACGGTTGGACGACAGAGCATTTCGCCAAGTTTGAAGCCAAGGCGCACGAAGTAGAAGAGGAAGTGGATTAAAGTTGGAGGTGCTCGAGGACCTTTCTGACATGGAACGTGGAGGACAGTTTTAGATAGGATCATTCCCTTTATGTACACGGAGATATGAGTGGCAGTATGATCTACATTTCTGCAGGAAGTACCAGACTAAGATAAAGTGAAGGGCGAGCCAGCTTGAGAAAAGCTATTCAACAAATGAGTGGTGTCATGCGAGGGGGGTTGATTAAAGGAGCGAAAGGGGTGCAATGCAATGAAGGAGTGGCGGTCAATCGACGACGAAAATACAACAAGGTTGCGAAAGAAGTACAAGAAAAGCATGAACGGAACCAACCTGGAGCAGCATGAAAGGGACTTAAGGAATAGCCACGACGACCGACATGACGCCGGCAGTGCAAACGGCCAATAACAACGTGACCTGCACAGCAATCTTGGTTTGAGCTCTCCTAACGTAGGAATCCTCAACCGGGATAGTCGATGTAGCTGTTCCTGTCATTCGAATTAACCATTCCTTCCGAGACCGCTCTGCGTAGGGCTTTTCGTGTTGACTTGGCGCGTTCCCAGACATGGTGCTTATGAGGCGTCGGAGTGCCGACCTCTTGCTTGATACCCGGGTCGAAGCCGTACTTCCAAGATATCCCTTCTCGGCCAGGCTCGCCGCATTTATAGTGTAAATGCTATGACAAGAGTGGCTCTTGTTCTCCGCGCTGAGTATGTCGTACAACGTCGATTCCGCGGACCCTGATGCCGTCGAGTGCCGACGGAGCTGACGCTCCGCGGCCAACGCCTTCTCGTCTTCTTCGTACTGCTTCGCCTCCCGAGTCCCTCTCCACGCCAACCAGAAACACAAGCCCGTTTGAGATCCGATGGCGTACCCGATGCTCGCGAGGTACAGCGGTGTCAGCGCCAGCCTCGACCACCTGGGGAAGACGGACTTGAGCACGATGAACATGGCGCTCAGGCCCATGGCGATGACAAAGATGAGGATGGCCATGAGGAGGCGCCCCTGGGACGTCGTTCTAGAGAGGTTGACGACGGCGTCTCGGAAGAAGTAAGGGAGCACCTTGTTGTTGAAGTGGGTCATGAGGGTGTTGGCGACGGGGAGTAGAGTGGATGGGTGGGTCGTCAGTTCGGTTTCGGAGAGTGCGAGAGAGATGACGTCCGAGGGAACGATGGTCATCAGGAGGGTGGATGCGAAGCCGGACAAGTACGAGTCGACGATGACTTGAAGTTCCGAGCGGAGGGGTTGGACGGTTGGGTCGAGAACGAGTAAGGGTAGCGAGTCCGAGCCGGAAGGCCCACTTCGGTTGCGAGTGTGCCCTTCAACGGGTTTGGAAGTTGTGGATGAACCGGCTGGGTTTCCGGGTAGAAGAACGCGTCCGGGTGGAGGAGGGAAAGTTGACTTGACTTGTTCGTCGGAAGGTCGACCCTGCGGGCTGTTGAACACCACAGGGCTGTACCCTGGGTCCTTCGGTGGAACCGGGGGTCGTGCGTCGATGCCGACGGTGGACAGCTGTTCGATGACGGTGTATGCATCGGGCGATTGTTGCGATGGGTGCAGTGCGAAGAACGAGGCTTTGTAGCTTTTAGGCAGCACTAAAAACGGATAAGTGCATGAAGCGAAAAAAGCAGTGTCCGCTGAACCGCTCACCGATTGAACGCGACGAGGAAATCCAGACCAGCCAGTTCACCTAACCGGCTGCCCCTCTCCATGCGCAAGAACGCCTTCAAGTCCTCCAGCGACACCGGACTCCGAGTTCGACCGTCGAGGATGGCTTCCAAATCCAGCTTATTCTCCGAATGAGTCCCACGATCACCCTTTTCCACATCTCCCATCCCCTTCCGCTCCGCGCTCGTACTTGGAAATATCCAGCTGGGAATACGAAACGAACTTCGTTCCACTTGTTGAGCTTGTTCTGATGCGGTGGTGGCCGCTGGTTCAGGTCTCGTGACGGACGATGCGAGGACGGATTTCCATAAAGTGGGTGCTGCGCATACCTCGCACGAACAACCAGGCCCGTGCAGAAATTGAGGTCTGTGTGTAAGGACCGACATCTTGAATGAGTGAAATGGGCTTTCGGAACCAGTCCGGTGTTGATCCTTGGCAGACTAAGATTCCAGTCTTTGAACTGCTAGTGGATGCTCTTCAGCTACCTGCGCTGTGAGAGAGAGCCGGCGGACACAGACGAGAG
Organism: Tulasnella sp. UAMH 9824; assembly: GCA_019633595.1. Lineage (NCBI taxonomy): Eukaryota > Fungi > Basidiomycota > Agaricomycetes > Cantharellales > Tulasnellaceae > Tulasnella > Tulasnella sp. UAMH 9824. Next base: position 5,785 of record WSUI01000056.1, read on the forward strand.
GGGGGGGGGTTAGAGATCGGCGTCGTAAGACGGAGCCGGTGCTGATCAGCGAGACGTCGTGGTGGTGGCGGCGGTGGTTTCCTTGACGATTCTTTTCTGCCCCATCTTGGGGACTATCAAGTGTCCTCGGCTACCGATGCGATGCGGTAAAAAGAATTATTGGAAGCTGAGAAACGATTGGCTGCGGAGGAGACGAAACCGCGTCGTGGCGGCTTCCCTGGTAACCATCCCCGCACTTGCCGGCGTAACGTGACGGATTTTACCGCTCCGAGTCCGTTACCGCCGGCACCCAAAGGCAGAGCACCTCGGACCGAAACTACGAAGGTCAGTCTGCAAAAAGTTCTCCCACAACGATTCCGCAGCATCCAACAAACGAGAACTCGATTTCATTTTGCTGTCATGAGGTTTACTTGGCATGGCAGTTACAAGAGCGACGATTACAATGACGAAACGTTACCAAGAAACAAAACTTACGCGGACACATACCTACTGCGGGTCGGTTGGAGGAGTCCAATCGATTAATGCCACGGGAGATCGTTGCCTGCGTGCAGGAGGCCTCAAATCGGGGACCTTGCGTTGTTCGGACTTGGTTGGCGAAGGGCTCCCGGGTTGAGAAGGGATTTGATCATGCCCAACGAACGAGCGATCTCCTGCAGCAAGGCGGAGGGTGGAACGTTCCCGGTGATCTTCCGGAGCTGTGCACTCTCTTTGGTTTGCGACTGGAGCGGCTGGAGAAGAGTCTTCTGGTTCAGCATTGCCATCATCGGGCACTTGAACGTGTTGACCTAGCGCTGAGTCGACAGCTTGAAGGTTCGAAGGAGCACTTGGGGCAGGAGAAATCCTCGATTGAGCAAGAGAGATGTGTTCGGAATATATCGAAGGTGTCGAATATCCAGCAGACGAACGTGCTCGTTGCCGGCGTTCTCTGAGGTTGGAGGCGATGAGGAGGGTCGAAGGCCTGCTAGTGATTGGCTGAAGGAAGGCGGAGTGGTCGACTGACAGTCGCAGGAGCATCTCATCGATATCAGGTGTCGGTGTAGCGGCCTCCCTCGTACCGGCGTCGGGAGGGGTGGAGGTGGTGCTTTCTGCAAGATCGACTTCCTCCTGCTGTGCTTCTGGCTGCGGTTGAGCAGGAAGTAACATCTGCGATAATGGACTTGTAAGCTCTCTCCTCGAATCGTGTCGGCTTGACGTGGGTCTGCTTGAAAGCTCCCCGCTGTTGGTCGAATAACCAAAGGTGTTGGAACGACCTGGTCGATGTCGACCGAATGTTTGCTGGGCGAAGGACATGGAGCGAAGAGAGGTCCCATTGCTGGAGGTGGTATTGTTGCTGCGAACCAGACTGTCACGGTTAACGACGCCGTCGACGGGATTGTCGGTAACTTCATCAACGGTGTTCATCGAACCACTAGACCAAGACGTTGGAACTCCATGCTTGTAACTCGTAGGAGCGAGATCTAGTTGTCTTTGAGGTTTCGGTCGGAGGTCCACGAACGACGCCACTGGCAGCAGTCTCGCCTTCAAGATGCGCACTTCGTTCTCCAACTCCATGATCCTCCGCTCCAGTTTCTCCTTGACCATAGCCTCCCCCTCGGTCATGGACGGTTGGGACTCCTTACGCCGCTCCTCCGCTGCCAGCTTCCTTCGAACCAAGGCTCTCACCCGGTCCTCGACCTCCGCCTTTGGCACCCAATTCTGTTCCATGAACTTGATCCGGGATCTTACGTTGGCGAGTTCAGCGTGGAGAGAGGCTACGGGATCTGGAAGAGCCGTTTTGGTGTGAGGGGTGACGGGAGTAGCGAGGAGAGACGAGGCGGGTGTAGCGGTAGAGGCAAGATGAGGACTGGACATGCTCTGGAGCGAAGGATGGGCAATGTAAAGACCGAGAGCATTCTGCTGACGTTGGCCAGTCTGCGAGCCAGATGTTCCCTGTGACGCAGTGCTGTCGTGAGTATAAGACGATGTGATCTGGCGCGGAGTAGTGCGTACCGCGAGCGGGCTCTGGGAAGCGTTCGATTCCTGCGCACGAACCCCAGTTTTATTACCCTGAACGACGTCGTCAGATCCCTCCTGCTCAGCGAGGTCGCAAACGACGTACCAGTGGTGGCGGTGAAGCTTGTTGCCGCTGGTGACGCGAGTGATGTCCTGAGCGCTTGAAACGAAGGAAGTCCGAGATACGCTGCATCGTCGACGGTCGATCACCGCCCGCAGAGCTCTGCGACAATGTTTGCACAACGTCGCCACTATCGTGCCTCCTCCGGTTCCGAGCGCGACGGGACGCGAGGAATCGCGACATTGAGAGAGCGCGACCAAGATGAGAAACGAGCGTCGGGTGCAAGCGTCCAGTCGGGATTAAAATGACGCTGGCCAAGGGAGCGGGGCTGCACGATTGAAAGAGAGGGAGCAGGCAAGTTATCCAAGCATTTCCGTGTTATAAAGGGACGCGAGATAGAGCCCGAGGGGGCAGCGAGATATCATGACTGAAGAGGGCAACTGTCATGGAGGCGAATATGGAAGGGTCGCGCTCCTTCGGTTATGTTTGCGAAGACTGTGCCGAAAGGGGAGCGATTCTGAAACTCACCAGAGCGGCTTTTCGTCCATGCTGCGAGATTCGTCTGGCAAGGGTGGCAGGTAAGCCCAGGCCTGGGTCGCGTCATCGCTGCAGGAGTTGCTGGATCAAAGGGGGATTTTCGTCGCCATGCTGCCCGTGTTTGACCGGGTTTCGTGTTTTCTTACTCCCGGTAATTTTCTCTCTTGTAGGGATAGTTACGCTGCGGTATATGAGGCGGATATGGCCGATAGGCAAAGAGTTCGGGATGGCAACAGTCTAACCAGAACCGAGGCTAACGGCGACCTCTCTTGTGAGAACCCCCTAAAGAGCAAACCAGGCAACCCCGTCGCCTTTCCCTCAGAGCGCCAATAAATGGACGGGAGGAAACTGGGCCGGGTGTTTCATGTTTTCAGCATGTTTCTCAAACCGAGTTCTTTCTTGAAGTTCAACTTCCGGCCATACCCAGGTCCCAAAGCCCTCTCCTCGTGTATGCCTCGTGAGCCCCCAAAACGGAAGCTGAGGGACCTTCCTCAGCACCTACTTTGTGGTAGACACTTTCTACCAACTACGGACCCCGTCCAGTAAGTAAACCACAACCCACGCACTTTCATAGTCTCCCAAAGTGATAGCTCCAAATTTATATATCCAAAGTGGAAAATGGCATTCAGCGGCGCCGCCTGCAGATGGGGTGGATGAAGAACAACAGCCTCGAAGTTCGCTGTGTGAGGGACTCTATATGCTGAGAAACAAGAAGGCGAGAACCGTCTTGGATCTTTGTAGGCCCTTGCACGCTGTCGACCGCATCTGTGTCTTTGTAAATACGCTAATATCGCTGTTTGAAGGGGGTCGTGAAGAAAATTCGGAATGTCATGGAGTTTGGCCGAACACGAATGCCGCAATCGGACATCAACTCTGGCTAATCCAAAACAGCAGTCTAGAGGGCACATACACGGTCAGGAACATTCAACACGCCAAATATATGGAAGCCAGATCTGGGTTAGTATGTGTCTAAGACGTTTCTGACCGAGAGAAATAACCATTTGCCTCTCTGCCCCACTGGCGTCAGGCGAGACGAAAATGGCTCAAGAGTTGTTCCTCGTCTTCAACTCCTGGAGAATGAAGCCCGGCTGAACCAACAGTGGCGGATTGAGGAGGTTGAACATGGAGAGTATACGTAAGCTCCGATTCGATGTTCATGTTTCATCTCCGGTAGTTGAGAGTCATACTGGAAAGGTTGAAATGCGCTGGAATAAACACGTTCCTTGAGATTGCCGAAGGGTAACGCTATTCTACTTTGTCAACTCCGGTATTCGGATTCGCTGACGCATCGGACTCTTTCCATCTATGAACCTCCAGATCCAGGGACGGTGCCCATGTTACATGCTCAAGAGCTGCAGCGGATAAAGACATTCAGCTTTGGATTTTGGACCGCTTCAGCCGGACAGGGCCAGAGATCAGGACCATTTTCGAATCATGGAAGCCGGATATCGCGACTCGAATACTACAACCTCAGGCGACCCAAACGGAGTAGGAATTTCTAGACTCCTTTGGCTACCTACTCGACCTCCGACTTACCCCCACACACTCATCCCAGATACTTCGTGCTCCCGCATGAACTTCGTCAATCAAATTGGAGGGATACAACACTCCACCGCCAGCCAGTCCGCCCAGGAATTTTCGACTATAACGACTTCGTTATAAGATTTAAAGAAGCCATGAGCTCCTGGGCTCGAATTACGTTCCCGCTTCAGGTTCGTCCCTGGCATTCCAATGCAATAGCCCCAGGGAAAGCTGAACCGTGTCATGAAATGTAAATAGATCCAAGGAATCTCCGTTCTCTTTGGTATCATCTACGGCGAAGCAAGGAAGGGACCGAAAGCATATAACTGGTACTTAACACACGACATGCGTTCATTGGTATTCTTCGACGCTCAGATCGGAGAGGAGTACAGTCCGGCAGCTCTCGATGAATTCGGATTTGAGCCAACCTTCGTTACTTTCTAAATGTATCACCGCTTGTAATCGAGTCACACTGTCACTCCTGGGTACTATCCTTTATTTCTGAGTGGGATGCGTCTCATTGGACAAAGCACAAGACACCTGTACATAGCAGCCCGATTAGGGAGGCTGACGGACCTTCGTCACTTGGTTCGTAAACTCATCAACAACCACCACCGCCTTCGCCAGACTTGAGCAGAAAACTCCAACCCATACAAGTTATTTCGGTCATGGTCTCTGCGAATGAAATTGCGGGACAACAGGATAAGGTCGAGCCACCGGCGTATGGTCCGACGGAGAATGACGCCAATACACCCATCCAAGACGGACTTTACATTCTCATGAACAAGATGTCAAGGACCAATCTTGACTTATGTAAGTCGGGAACCTTAGTCGTCTCTAACTCTCCCTCAATGCTGAAAGAGTCATCGCGGCAGTAATCGCAGGGCACAAAGATTCTGGGACCCCGTGCCAAGGATGGTCGCGACACGCACTCGGGAACCAGATATGGATAGTCCGGAAAACCAGGACCAAAGACACCTATACCCTGAGAAACATCGAGCAGGCAGGGTTTTTGGACTTGTTGGCGGGGTAAAGCTAGCAAGGGCCCTATAAGGCACAGCAAAGGCTAATACCACAATGATCTCTTGTCACTTAGTAACGCCGAGAATGGCGCCCCCGTTATCGGCCATCATCGTGTTGAAGGTTCCCTTAATCAAGAGTGGAGATTTGCCGAGCAGGCCCCCTACTATTATACGTAGGAGCAGATTTTAAAGTTGATCCTTCTACGGGCTCAGGTCTTTCTCTTTCCAGTCTTCAATGTGCCCGGACAAACACATATCTGGAGGTCCCTGGAGGGTGAGTGCTGACGCCCGCCCGTCCATTACTGACTTCCGAGGAGTTTTGCCTTCAGAAATCCTAGAAACGGTACCAAGGTAACATGCTCCCATGAAGCCTCAGAGAGGGATCATCAGTTATGGATGCTTGACAGAGTCAGCCGCAGTGGTCAAGAAGTACGGTCTATTCTCCAGCATTGGAAGCCAGACCTACTACCTAGGCTATTCCTGCCTCACGGCGAGGCTGCAGAGTGAGTGATTGACGTTATTTGGCCTTTGAATTCTGATCCATTTATATCCTCATCGGCTTCCGATGGCTCATCAGGTACCTTGGCTTGCCCACAACCCTTTTCAGATCTCTGTGGGAGAAAACGAACCTTCAGTGCCAGCCAATCCGACAGCAATTATTTGATTATGATCAATTTGTTATTAAGTCTAAAGACGGAGTTCATTCTTGGGCAAGAGATCTGTTTCCGGCTGAGGTAGGATTTCTAGTTACAAACTGGCTCTCCTGATGAGCTGAGCCCAACCTTACCAGATTCAAGGATTTAGTATCCTTTTTGGCATAATTTACGGAGAGGCCAAGAAAGGACCAAAAGCTTATAACTGGTACCTGACGCGCGATATGTGCTCCCTCGTATTCTTCGACCCTCAAACTGGGATTGAGTTCAGTGCAGCAGGCCTCGACGGGTTCGGTTTCGAGCCCACGTTTGCTATGTTCTAGATCCATTACTCGTTCTTGGTGTCTGCTCATGTTTGTTGAATATTGGAGAACAGATGTGAATGAATCGTTCAACCACCCGACGGATTTATCCTCCAGCTCCGCAATCTCGCATTCCGATTTCTCCTTCACTTTCACTTACTCCTCGAGGGTGGACCGTTGGTATCTTTACGCTGCCCTTCCGTTGGCGTCCTGGTCGTAGTACTCCTTTGACCTGTTCTTCGACCTTCATGTTTTGGCTTTATGCGGTTGTTGCAGGTACGATATCGAGATAAGCGTCAAGAGAGGGTATGGAGCCCTGAAGTGAGCAACGGGGAAGTAGGGTGACCGGAGTAACGAGGGAGGAGGGACGTGGTGAAAGGAGGCAGGAGTCGCTATTAACTGGGAACCGGACATCGCTCCTGAATACGATCTTCAGCGTTGTCATCCTGAATGACCTGCGCCAAAACTCTCCTGCTTAGCTCCAAGCCCGAAACATACCGGTGACGGTTGGAAAGTGTTTGTTGTTAATAACGCAATCCACACCCCAAGCGCTCGAAGCCGAGGGCGCGTCTCATCGTCGACACCCGATGACGACTTGTAGAGCCCCCGGAGAGCGTCTCCGCAACGTCATTCTCGGTGCGCCTGCCTGACGGGATTTGAGTACTTCCGATGTGGAGGTTGTGCGAATAGAATCTGAATGTCGATGCAACCGTTTAGTCGGAATTGGAATAACATTGGTTACAGAAGTGCGGGTAAAGGATTGAAAGGAAGGGACGAGAATGCTCCCCGAGCATATGCATGTTCAGAAGAAAACGAGAAAGCTTCCGAGATCGAGGAAACCAATTCTTAACCGGAGAGGGCGACGGTCACGGCGAAGAATATGGAATGGACGTCGCACTCCGTCAAATACTAATGACGTATCCAGCCAAAACCGAGCGACCGGAAGCTCAATCTGGCGCTTTCTGCGGATTATATTTGCTGAGCGAAATTCGTCTGAGTGCATCAGGGGTAACTTAGTCTTCATGCACGTCAGCGTCACTTCGTTTCGCCAGAATAAGTAACTCGCCGGCGGTAACCTGATTTGCGCTACTATCCCTAACAACTCTACCGGTGCACCGAGTCGCGGTATTGTTCGCGTGTGTCCGAGTAAGCTCAATCCGTCGCAACGAGATCTGGATGTCCATGTTGGTCTTGAGCCGAGATCCACGACCGAAGAAGACGCCAGTGGCAGCAGCCTCGCCTTCAAGATGCGTACTCCGCTCTCCAACTCCATGATCTTCCGCTCCAGTCTCTCCCCGACCCTATCCTCCTCCTCGGGCATGGAATGCCGAGGCTCCTTACGCTGCTCCTCTCCTGCCATCTTGGTTCTAACGAACGAGCTCACGCGCTCCCCAATCCCTGCTTCGGCACCCGATTCTGTTCCATGAACCTGACCCGTAGTCTTGCATCGGTGAATTCAGCACGAAGAGAGGTTATGGCTTCTTGAAGAGATGTTTCGGGATGTGGCGTGACTGGAGTAACGAGGTCAGACGAAGCCGGTATGGTGGGAGCGGCAAGATGAGGACCAGACATGATTTCGAGCAAGGGATTGACGATGTAAAGACCAAGAGAATCCTGGTGACGTTGGTCGGTATGCAAGTCGAATTCTCCCTGCGATACGGTGCTGTGGTAAGTATTAGACGATGTGGTCTGACGCTGAGTAGTACATACCACGAGCATGCTCAAGGACGGACTCTGCCCCTGGGGACGAGTCGTGTTACCCTGAAAGACCTTGTCAAAGCCCTCCTAGTCAGCCAGAGTCCTGAAAACCTGCCGGTGGTGGCGGGGAAGCTTGTTATGCTGGCGGCGCGATTGATGTCTTGAGCACTTGAAGCGGGGGAGCTCAGAGCTGCACTCATCGCCGACGGCCGATGACCACCCGTGGAGTTTTACGACAACGTTAATGTCTGTAGAGCTTCGCCATCATCGTGCCTCTTCCGGCTTCGAGCTCGAAAGGACGCGAAGAATTCTGGCATCGAGGGAGCGCGACCAAGATGATGAACGAGAGTCAGTCGGGATTGAAATAATGCCAACCAATTGCGGCCTTTCGACAGGAAGCGAAGGGACCAGCACGTTCCATACAACACTTCTCGAGCTCCTTTTATCAAGATACGCGAGACAGAACTCGAGGGGCAGGGAACCTTGACCCCAAGACGTGAACCTGTCATGAAGGCGGGACATAGAAGGGTCGCGCTTCGGGTAGAATTCATGAACGCACCAATTGCTCACCGACACCGATCCGAGCAGATTATATTGCCGATCGAGGTGGACTTTGTGCAACCGGGTCGTCAAACCTTGACCCGAGTGGCACTGTTCGGCCTTGAAATTTGAACCGACGTGATGGAGGTAAGTTCCGTCATCACCCGTTCGCGCAGCTCTGGACCACAAATGCTCTTTCAGTTACGACTGAAGATGTGTTGTGAGTTTCTTTTTGCTTGTTGCACGTGAGTTGGTGTGGCTGAAATTGACTGGCATCCATTCGAACTGGACTTTCAATCTGGGAGAACGTAGACCGGACGCCAACCTAATCCCCTCTGCGGGACTCACTATGTGGTCGGTTTGTCTCCCAAGATTGCTTCAACCTTACTTCGAAGCCCATCTCTTCGGAGTACCTATGCTGCATGAGGGGGGGGGCTTTGAAAGCTCGCCATTCTGCTACTAGTGGGTGTTCTCGAAGGTGTTCTCGAAAGTGTTCCCCGACGATGCACAAGACCTCTCCTTATGTAAGCCGCCGTGGCCAAAGAGGGGAACTCCGTGAATCTCCCATAACCCGACCTTCTGCATTAGCACCCACCGCTCAGGCCGTGACCTTGACTCGACCGGAAATCTAATACTATGGTCTCCGAAAATGAGAACCCTAACCACACCGGGGAACCTGACCCTCAGCCACCCGCACAGGACGGCCGTCTATGCGAAGGCTACTACATGCTGAGAAACAAAAAGGCAAGGACGGTTGCAGAACTATGTGAGTAGCACATATCCTCTATGACTTTCACCTCATTATAAACTCTGTCAATTTTCAAAGATAGCCCCCCAGATGCCACGAACTCGTGCAAAGCATATCGAGTGACTGTCAAGCCCGTGATTGGACGCCAAATATGGTTAATACAGCAAAGTCCGAATGACACATACACGCTTAAGAATCTAGATTATTCGAAGTACCTTGAAGTCAAAGACGGGTGAGGCAAGTCTACATCCTCCGGGGCTTCAAAAATCTAACAAGAGTCGATGATCGACGGCTTGTTCATTCATCGGCTCCAGATGCCCTCAGAATGAGGCGCCCGTAATTCCCGGCCCACGACAATTGGCTGATGAACCACGCTTAAACCAACAGTGGAGAATCGAAAAGGTCAGATATGGAGAGTACACGTACGTGCTGATGATAGTATGTTCAATGCTCATCTCCTGCAGCGAGAACTGATTTGAGTCTCTTCCGACTTCGAAAGGCTCAAATGCGCTCGCACAAACACGTTTCTTGAGATTCCCGGAGGGTACCGCCCTTCAATAGCTTGTTAAATCGATTATTCAGGACCTCTGAAATTCCTTTTGACGACCCAGAAACCCTGCTGACGGAGTCAAAGTAACTTGCTCCGAGGCTGCTGCGGAGAATGACCACCAGGTTTGGATTTTGAGCCGTGTCAGCCGGACTGGCTCTGAGATCAAGAGCATTCTCGAGTCTTGGAAGCCAGGCATTGCATCTCGAACAATATACCCTCATATGTCCAGAATCGAGTACGCATTTCTGAACACCTCCAACCATTCACTTAATTCTACCCCTTGAACTCTTCCCAGATACATCGTGCTCCCACACGAACTTCGTCGATCGCTTTGGGAAGAGACAAAACTGCTTCGCCAGCCAGTCCGCGTAGGCGTGTTTGATTACACTGACTTTGTGATCAAAGCTAAAGATGCCGTGAGCACTTGGGCTCGGGACACATACCCGATTGAGGTGCGTTGATGCCCAGGCAGACTGTATCTTATCCTTTACCAAGTGTGGTTGAAATTGGGTTTTAAAATTAAAATAGGTTCAAGGAGTCTCTGTTCTTTTCGGGATCGTCTACGGGGAAGCGAAGCAGGAACTGAAAGCATACAACTGGTACCTGACACGCGACATGCGCTCATTGGTATTCTTCGACGCGCAGACCGGAGAGGAATACAGTACAGCAGCTCTCGATGACTTTGGGTTCGAACCGGCCTTTGTTACTTTCTAGAATTTCTTTGCTTGGACTCCAGAGTGGCTGCGGCTAATCTTTGCTCCCGGATGTGACATGGATTAATGACAAGGCACGTGTATCCATCTGACCAATTCGGGAGATCGATTTACCTCCGGCAATTTGTTATATTTGCCAACAACGACCATCGTAAACGCCAGGTTTGACCTGACAACACTGAACTATGTCATTCACTTCTACTATGGTTTCTGGAAGCGAATCGGGAGCACAAAAGGATGAGATTTCTCTAATCGATTGGCGTTGACGTTCGAAGGGGATGGAAGAGGCACTGGGGAGTGTCACGGGTTTTGCCAAACACTAGCACCGCGATCGGTCATCGAATATGGCTTATACAGTACACTGGTTCAAACGACACATGCACGGTGAAGAACCTTCAGCATTCCAAGTATCTTGACGTCAGACCTGGGTAAGTGGAGGAGCCTACCTCAAATCTGTAGATGCTTATGCATATGGGGCGCTCTGGTCCCCTTTCAGGTTGGGCGAAGATCGACCAAAGGTGGTTCCACGCTTGCGAATTCTAGAAGGGGAAGCCCGTTTGAACCAGGAACGGCGGATTGCAGAGGTGGAGCCTGGAGGGTACACGTAAGCCAACTCGCGTTCCACTTTTAATCTCTTCTGGTAAAAAAATAACTAATGAGAGCCCGGCTTGGAAGGTTGAAATGTATTCGCACGAGTATGTTACTCGAGATCGTTGGAGGGTACCATCTTTTTTTTTTCAAGTTGCAAGGCCCACTATGTCGAGTTTTAACATGCCGTATCATGCAGCTAGAGACCCTTCTGGCGGCTCTGAGGTGACTTGCTCCGAGCCTGCAGTGGAAATGGACCGCCAAGTTTGGATTTTGGATCGTGTCAGTCGGACTGGCTCAGAAATCAAGACCGTCTTCGAGTCTTGGAAGCCAGACATCTCAGCTCGAATCATGCAACATGCAATTCAAACACAGTATGCCATTCTGAACGCCTCCAAACGCTCTATATCATTATCTCATCCTTACATTTTAACCTCAGATACTTCGTACTCCCACGTGAGCTTCGTCAATCGCTTTGGAACGGTACAAAACTCCTCCGCCAACCAGTCCGCCCGGGAGTGTTTGACTACAACGACTTTGTTATAAAATCTAAAGATGAATGAGTACTTGGGCTAGGGACCGGTATCCTACTGAGGTGCATTTTTACCGACAAAATGTGTTTTTCACGGTCGAGCAAGCATCATTGAAGCTAGATGATATCATGAATTCAAACAGGTTCAAGACGTTTCCGTTCTCTTTGGTATCATTTATGGTGAAGCAAGGAAGGGGCCGAAAGCGTATAACTGGTATTTAACACGCGACATGTGTTCTCTGGCGTTCTTCGACGCGCAGACTGGAGAGGAGTACAGCGGGGCAGCTCTCGATAGCTTCGGATTTGAGCCGACCGTTATTAATTTCTAAACAGATCCGGATCTGAACCTTATCATAGCTCTAGAATGTTCTCCTTCATCACCGGACGTGATACTTGATATTGACACGATGACGGCACGTGTTGACCAATTGTGGAGGGCGTCAAACGGTGCAATCGACAACGACCACCACCAGATTCAGGTTCAGCCCTACAACACTAAACCGTGTCTTTCATTTTGATTTATGAACGCTGCGAACGAGAATGTCAGACCGACTGATGAGGTCGGGGGTCAACCAACCTCCGATGGCCGGCCGATTGACGCTACGGATAACCTCATCCGAGATGGACTTTATATCCTCACAAACAAAATGTCAAGAACAGTTCTAGATCTATGTATGTTTCTCATCTTACTATTTCTCTTTCCCGATGCCGACACAGTCCTCCGGGCGTTTGTAGGGCACCCTAAGTCAGGGACCCAGTGCCAAGGATATTCTCAGCACACCGATGGCGGTATAGGAAACCAAACATGGGTGGTTCAGAAGAGCTCTACTGGAAACACGTATACTCTTCGGAACATCAATCAGGCTACGTTCTTGGACTTGTTGGCAGGGTATGAGTGTCGGTAACCAACGAAGGAGAAGAACTCTAATATCATAACGGTTTGCCTGAGATTAGCAACTCCGAAAATGGCGCTCATGTTATTGGCTGTGTTCGTGTCGAAGGCTCCCCGAATCAAGAATGGCGGATTGTCGAGCAAGCCCCCTACTATTACACGTACGGGAATATACTCAATGCATGTTATCTGCGGACTTCTATATCTATTGTTCAGCCTCCAATGTGCTACAACAAACACGTATTTAGAGATCCCAGGAGGGTGAGGACGCTAACTCACCTTTTCCTTTATTGCTGTCTGAGAAGTTTCGCCTTCAGGAACTCTGCGAACGGCGTCAAAGTGACATGCTCCAATGCAGCCTCACCGATGAATCATCAGCTATGGATACTAGATAGAGTTAGCAGCAGCGGTCTAGAAATCCAGGCAATCATCGAACAGTGGAAGCCGGCCCTAATACCGAGGCTTTTACTGCCTCACGGGAATGACGCGGAGTAAGTGTGTACATGGCTTTTGAAGTTCCGGTTCGACTGTTACTCGTCCCCTCCCTGCCGAGCAGGTACCTCGGCCTGCCCAGAACGTTTTATCGAACGCTCTGGGAGAAATCCGAGCTTCAGCGCAAGCCCCTTCGGCCGTATTTGTTCGATTATGATTTATTTGTCGTCAAGTGTAAAGAAACGGTCCATTCTTGGGCTAGAGATGCATTTCCCCTCGAGGTATGATTCGGGTTTGCAAGGTTGCTCGTGTGATGATCTCAGCCCAATCTTTCCAGACTCGAGGATTCGGTATCCTTTTTGGCATAACTTACGGAGAGGCGAGGCGAGAGCCAAAAGCTTATAATTGGTACCTGACAAGCGACATGTGCTCCCTCGTCTTCTTCGACCCTCAAACTGAGAAGGAGTACAGTGCAGCGGCACTTAACGGGTTTGGCTTTGAGCCCACATTTGCCATGCTCTAGACTCATCGTCTGCATATGTTTATTCTACATTGGATAATATGAATTGAGGGTTAACCAGAGACCCAGACTTTGCCTCCGAGACTGAGAGCTCGTCGCTGTGCTTCCAGTCCCTCGAACTCGCAATCCCCCCCCCCTTTCCTCCCCTCTCGCTTGGGTATGGACCGCTGCAACCTTGTACTTTGCTCCTTGTCACCATCTTGGTCGCAGTTCGAGCTCCAGCCTTTCCCGTGATCTCCGTCTTCTGGTACTATAATTGTAGAGGCGTGATCCGTGACTTTACGCCAGAGATCTTAGCGTGGGGAGAGGTCATGGGACCTGGGAGAGCTTTTGGGAAGTGGGGTGGCTGGGGTAGCCAGGAGGGATGAGGGAGGCGGCCAGGTGCGCTCGTCGAGGCTATTTGAGGACTGGACATGGGCTGGAGACAAGAAGCATCGGGCTGAGAGCATTCTGATACTGTCGATCAGTGTGAGATCGCAGATGGTACCTGCGATGCAGAGCTGTGGTGAGGATAAGTCGGCGTGGTCTGACGCAGAGACATACATACGACGAACATGCACGAGAACGCACTCGGTTCCTGAACCCCCATCTTGTTATCCTGAACGACATTGTCAAAAGCCTCCTGCTCGGCGTGAGTCTCCACGACATAGCAGTGGTGGCGGGAAAGCCTGTTGCTGCTGGTGACGTGATCGAGGTCCAGAGCCTTTGAAGTCGAGGTCAGAGATACGCTCATCGTCTACTGTCAAGGACGGGGGGAAGAGCCCGCGACAACGCCTGTGGACTTTCGCCACTCACCCGCCCACCCCGGCTCTATACGAGCTCGACAGGACGCGAGGAACTCTGCCATTGAGGGAGCGCGCAACCAAGAGGAGAAACGAGCGTCGATGTGGACGATTCCGCTAGTCGGGAATGAAATGACGCATGTTGCAGACTTGGGTCCTTTCGATTATTGAAAGAGAGGGAAGAAGAGCTTGTTGATTATGAATTTTCGTCCAATCACGCCATAATAAGAAGTGAGATGAAGCCGGAAAGGGTGATTCTCGATTGATCAGGGGAACCCGCTACTGACGCGAACTTGGCAGTCAGAACCGAATGCCCGTACCAAGCCGAGAGTAATTGCTCACCGGCACCATTTCGAACTAGGCATATTTCCCGATTGATATTCAGTTCGCGTGGCCGAGGGTCAAGCTTCGACGCGGTTGGCGCAAGTACCTGGTAGAATGTTGGCGGAGTTGTCCCTTTCCTCGCGTAATCTCCGTGGTCGACCGAAAAGGATATCTCGTGAAGCTTCCGCAACTCGTCCTGCACTAGCAGCCAACCACCTTTAGCAAGTGAGCTCGACTCGCCTCAGAATCTAACCCCATGGTCTCGGGAGCTGACAGCACAAAACCCACAGTGGAAGCCGACCCTCAGCCACCTGAGTATGGAGGCCCCGCCGAACAGGATTGTCGTCTCCACGAGGGCTTCTACGTATTGAGAAATAAGAAGACAAGGAAAGTTATCGACTTATGTGAGCCATTTGATATTATCTACGAACCGACCTCCTTACAAGCGTTGCCGATTCTCAAAGGGAGTCCCGAGGATGCCATGGAACAGTGCAGGGCACATCGGCAGAACACCAATGCCGCGATTGGACGTCAAATGTGGTTAATACAGCACAATAGTACGGGTGACGCGTATACGCCAAAGAATCTCGATTACTCGAAATATCTTGAAGTGAAAGACGGGTGGGCAGTGTCTGCATCCATTGGCGCTTAAGAAATCTGATTAGAGTCAATGATGGGCGACTTGTCGATCCCATTGGTTCCAGGTGTTCCCGGAATGAATCACCCGTAATCCCTCGCCGGCGTCAACTGACCGACGAAACAAGATTAAACCAAGAGTGGAGGATCGAGCAGCCCGAACAAGGGGATTATACGTACGTACAGATGATGTGTTCACTTCTCGTCTCGTGTAGCAAGAACTAATGGACTATCTTCTGATTTCGAAATGCTCAAATGCGCCTGCACGAACACGTTACTTGAGATTGCTGGAGGGTAACGCGCGCTACTAATTAGTTGACTCGAGCATTAAGAACCTGGCATATCGATCGGTGAACCAGAGATCCTTCTCGCAGTGCCCACGTAACCTGCTCGGAGGCAACAACGGAGAACGACCACCAGGTTTGGATTTTGGACCGTGTCAGCCGGACTGGCCCAGAGATCAAGACCATTCTCGAATCTTGGAAGCCAGGCATCGCTTCTCGTACGATACAGCCTCATACCCTCCAAACCCAGTAAGCATTTCTAGACGACCTTTTCAGCTGCTGACTTAATCTCTACCACCTTACCTCTTTCAACCTTTGCAGATACTTCGTGCTTCCGCACGAACTTCGCCAATCGCTTTGGAAAGAGACAAAACTTTCTGAACAGTCAGTCCGCCCAGGGGTGTTTGATTATAACGCCTTCGTGATAAAATCTCAGGACGCCGTCAGTACGTGGGCTCGCAACACATACCCCATTCAGGTACGTTTTTGCAAATAAAATATTTCATCTCTTTGAGTAGGTGGAAATGAGGCTAGAATGCGCTTTGAATTGCAATAGGTCCAAGGAGTCTCCGTTCTCTTCGGAATCATCTATGGGGAAGCAGGAAAGGGACCGAAAGCATATAACTGGTACCTGACACGCGACATGCGATCATTAGTATTCTTCGATGCACAGATTTGGGAGGAGTACAGCTCAGCCGCTCTCGATGAATTTGGATTCGAGCCGACTTTTGTTACTTTCTAGATAAATCTTCTCTCGGACTCGAGTCTCACTGACACGCGTGAATATTGCTCTTTGTTCTCGGGTGCAACGTGTAAGAGTGGCAAGCACGTGTGTCTAACGAACCAATTTGGGAGATCGATGGATCTCTGTCAACCGGCTATATTCATCAACAACGACCACCACCAACGTCAAATTTAACCTGCAACACCGAGCTATATCATCCACCTTCATTATGGTATCTGAGAACGAAACAGCTGCACCAAAGAACGGGACCGAGACAACGCCACCGGCGTACAATCACACAGGAGATGAAAAGGATACTAGTACTCCCATCCGTGATGGACTTTATATCCTTACAAACAAGATGTCAAGAACGGTTCTAGATTTGTGTCAGTTACTTATACTTGCCTATCTCTTTCAGGTACTGACAAGGTCACTGCCTTGCAATTGATTTCAGATAGCCCAAAGGCAGGAACACCGTGTCATGGATATTCACACAACCGCACCGGCGCGGTCGGAAATCAGATATGGATAGTCCAGAAAAGCCCCGAAGGAGATACATACACCCTAAAAAACATTCAGCATGCAGCAGCTTTGGATTTGTAAGGCGGTGAAATTCCCGGTGGGGTATGGGAAAGCTGATGCGATAACCAATTACCTCATAATCAGCAATCCAGATGTCGGCCCTCATCCGACTGGTTATTATTGCTATGAACGCTCGCCACATCAAGCTTGGCGGATCGTCGAGCAGGCTCCTCATTATTACACGTGCGGGCATATCCGCAACACGTCCGGCTGCTAACTTACATCGTTCTGCTTCCAGTCTACAAGGCGTTGCGACAAGTAAATACCTGAAAATACCTGGAGGGTGAGGGTCTTGGTTTCGAGGATTAGCTTGGTACGTTACTGAGGCTATGGGGTCAACTTACGGCTTTCAGGAACCCCGCAAATTGCACAAAAGCAACATGCTCCGATGCAAGCCCCGAGTCGCAGCGGGATCATCAGCTATGGTTGCTAGATAGAGTTAGCTGCAGCGGTATAGAAGTCCGGGCTCTCGTCGAGCAGTGGAAGCCGGAGCTCCTACCTCGACTGTTGCTACCTCACGGGGAAACTGCAGAGTAAGCGATCGACTTGGTAAGCTCTCTGAGAACCGGGTTTATTTACCCGCCTCGCGATGGATGACTAGGTACCTATGCTTGCCCGGAACCCATTATCGATCACTTTGGGAGAGAACGAATCTTCACCTCCAGCCAGTCCGACCACATCTATCCGATTATGATCTATTTGTTATCCGATCCAAAGACGAAGTTCAAATGTGGGCACGGGATACGTTCTCCGCCGAGGTAGGATTCCCAATGGTGAACCATGTAGCCCTCACGATGCGCTCAACCCAACCTTTCCAGGTTCGAGGATTTGGCGTCCTTTTTGGTATTATTTACGGAGAGGCCAAGAAAGGACCGAAAGCCTATAATTGGTACCTGATGACTGACATGTGCTCCCTCGTATTCTTCGACCCCCAAACCGGAAAAGAATACAGTGCAGCGGCTCTCAACGCGTTCGGCTTTGAGCCCACGTTTGCCATGCTCTAGTCTCATAACTCCTTTCCATAATTTCCGAATATCTGTGTCGCCTTCACGCAAATGTGCACAACATCGTTCACCCAGCGGCCCATACGGCACCGTCGTAGAGCAAGAGTTTTTCTATGCGTATCCCGCCTCTAACGGTGTGATCTCCTCTTCCTCGTTCTTTGCTCCTCTTAGTGTGCCGGCTGCTGCAACCTTCATTGCTGCTTCTTCTTCGTTGTCCTGGCCGTAGCCAACCCGTTTTTCACCCCTAGTCCTCTGGTACCGTGCTATTTTTGCATAAACGGGGTCGACAACTTGACGTTGGCGAGCTCAAGGGGAAGAGAGTTGAATTTCAGCGCGCGAAAATGGCGCCGGTTTTATTAGACGAGAAATAAATACAACGCGCCCTGCTAGCTTATCCCAGGTTAACGTTATATGCTGCTCACTTTACTCAGTCTTGTCATGATTGGCAGATGACCACTTCGCACGTTTACTCGTCGAGTGCTGGGCTATCACGAAGAAGCATCTATTACCGCTCGCTAACCCTCGCCAGAACCGGGCGTATATGTGCAGAGATTAAAGGAGACATGTCGCCGATGTTTATACATGTGAGAATACAAGCGAGGGGGTTCGCCTAATGCCGACGGTCCAATTGTCAACGTGCCCACTCTGGCAATTCATTTGATCCTGGCTTCAACATTTAACGCTCCACTCGTTGAAGACCGCCAGCTAAGCCACATATACAGTGCCTTAAACCTTTTTTTCAAACGAAGTGCGGGGAAGGCAATATATTTTGTTTTTTCCCATCATCGCCGAAAGAGGAAATTTCCGGACCTTCTCCAATTCACGGTCCCTTATCGCCGCGTCGGGTTTGCATCCAAGCGACTTACACGTGCATCCTGTCCATGTTCTCCGAGAATGACTGTACCGAACCCGCAGTGGGAAGCCCCCCACCATCCGAGTCCAGCTCTCGCGACAAGCGGAGTAATCAGTTGCCCGAGGGGATCTATGTCCTACGAAATAAGATGGCCAGATCCGTGCTACATGTCTGTAAGCCCCAGTTCACGACCCCTAATTTTCTGGTCGTCTAATCTTTATCGAAGGGTACCATCCGGAAGGCACTTTGTGCCATGGCGGGTGGCTTGGCTCCGACGCCGACTTCGGCCACCAGCGATGGCTTCTCAAGCGGGCTACCTCGAACGAGACCTACACACTCAAGAATATCCAGTACTCCAGGTATCTTGAGGTCTCAGAAGGGTAAGTTGATCGTCGCTTTGGTATACAGGGCATAGCAACGTACGCTTTCGGACCACCAGTAGCAACAAAAATGGTACCAAAGTGATGTCACGGACGCGAACCCCGACGGATAACGGCTGGTTAAACCAGGAATGGCGCATCGAAGAGCAAAGACGCGGAGAGCGCACGTAGGTTCGATGGGCATGAGCTCGCCTGGCAGAATGTGACCGAGTCCGTTTGGCGCAAACGTAGACTCCAATGCGCTCGCACGAATACCTTCTTAGAGATTATTGGAGGGTACGTTGTCTTGTCTCTCAGAAGCACTATTCATTCACTTTACGGGAGCCAGCGATCCATCTCATGGTCCTGAGGTCACCTGCTCAGAAGCTGCGGTGGAGAGAGACTACCAGTTATGGATCCTTGATCGCGTCAGCAGAACCGCGCCAGAAATCAAGGCAATACTTGAGCGTTGGAAGCCAAATCTTTCATCTCGAATCATCCAGGCCCATGCAGACCACATAGAGTACGTTATTCCAAACGTGTGACGCTCATGATATCCTGCCTTACGATGATACTCGACACGGTAGATACTTCCTCCTCCCGCATGAACTCCAGAAGTCCCTTTGGCTAGGCACAAAAATTCACCTCCAGCCGGTTCTTCAAGGCCTGTTCGGCGACAATGATTTCGTGATACAATCAAAACACACGATGACATCCTGGGCCCGGGACAAATATCCTGTCCAGGTACGCTGTCCCTTGATGGCCACTGGCCAGCTGTTGCGAAGAAGAAGCTAGCTAACTCTGACGATAAAACACGAACAGTCCCAAGGAATTTCCGTCCTATTTGGTATTGTATACGGTGAAGCGGCGATGGGACCAAAGGCATACAACTGGTACCTTACGCCCGACATGCGCTCTCTGGTTTTCTTTGATGCACAAATTGGGACGGAGTATACTCCGGCAGCTATGGAGGGATTTGGTTTCGAACCGACCTTTGTGACGTTCTGAGATTTGAATGCATGCCTTCTCCCCTGACGCTCGATGGCGGTAGCCACTCCCGACCGGTGCTTGCCTCTCAAAGAGCAGGCTTGAATATGGCCGGGCGCCATGTGGCGCACGTTCTGAATCCGCGTGTGCGTCATGTGGTGGGAGCCATCACCACCTGCTGAGCCGACAACCACCGAGTAATACTCAGAATCCTCGAGCAGTGAATCTACTGACTAATATCGTTACATGTCCTCGGCACACGACATCGTGGAATCCCTCACGGACGCTGACGCCCAACCGGCGCGACCAAAGTTCCAGAGCCGTAGCAATGGGGGCCCTCCGACAATTTGCGAGGGACTCTACATCCTAACAAATAAGCAATCCAGAACCGTTTTAGATACTTGTAAGTTCTTAGCGTAGAGAGTCGAGCGACCCCCGCCAGAGACTGACCTTGAGGCTACAGGGGGTCCTCGCTCCCGAGTTGACAGCCGATGTCACGGGCATTCCCCAACATACGGCCAAAGCATTGGGAACCAGTTATGGGCCATTGCGCGGACCGACAGCTCTAACGAAACCTACACGTTGCAAAATCTCCGATACCAAACATTTCTAGAGTTAGCTCGGTATGCATGCTTCCATGAAGTTCGAGGTTTGTGTCTCTCGCTTATTGGACTTTATTTCCATTTATATCAACAAGTGACATGGATAACAAAGTGATCGGCAATCCCGATCTGCAAACATCCGAAGCCCGATCCGCTCAGGAGTGGATATTGGTGGAACAGTCGCCATGTCTCTACACGTATGGAATGACTCATTCCCCAGCGATTGGCTCATTCTCATAATGCTTTTGTACCCCTCAGGATTCAATGTGCCCAGACATATACGTTCCTCGAGATCCCTAACGGGCAAGCTGAGTTTCTTGATGCCACGCAGAGATGCTTTTGAGCAAATAACCCTCTAGAAATTCGGCTAACGCGACTCCTTTAGCTTGCTCAATAGCTGCTAAGAGGAAAGATCATCAAACTTGGTATCTGGAGCGGGTCAGCCGCACCACGCTCGAAATCAAGAACTCCATCACTGCGTGGAAGCCCGACCTTCTCGCTCCAATTTTCCAGCCTCACGAAGACTCTGCTGAGCAAGTCACTTGATCATACCTTTTCGTCCTGGCCGAGACATTTGATTATTCTTTTGTGGAACCCTTCCTTGATAGGTACTTCGCGCTGCCGAGACAACACATCAGAACCATATGGGAAAAGACCAACCTAGGCTCTTTAACACTTCATCGGCGCATGTTTGACTACGACGACTTCGTGATCAAATCCAAGGATGCAGTCAAATCCTGGGCCAGAGATTCGGACCGCGTCCCTAATGAGCAAGACGTGAGTTCGTCAAAAGAGTCCTCCTCTCAGCAACTATCTGACTGTATGCCCAGAGGTATTCTATTCTGTTTGGAATCATATACGGAGAAGCGAGTATCGGCCCTAGAGCGTATAACTGGTATTTGACGCAGGATATGCGCTCGCTGATATTCTTCGACGCGCAAACTGGGAAGGAGTATACCACAGAGGGTCTTGATGCATTTGGTTTTGAACCGACCCTTATAATGTTTTAAAATGATATCTCTGTTCTAAGACTATATGAACGGGCACGTGCGGCTATTTGGAATAATGATGGAGATTGGTGACACCTCCGTCGCATTAGACTGGTTGACAGCTTTACATGTGAGCATTTGCTCTCTCTTTGATCATGCGAGTGACTCTTAACCCTTGAAATGTTGGTTGATTATAAGCGTAGGGCCTGCGGCGAGTTGCGACAGGAGTTGTAAGCTAGCTCCGTTAAGCCCGCGCACTGGCGACAGTCAGGCCAGATGTGGTTGCGGTAATTGATAGACCTCCGCCAACCCGGTCGATCGTATTGATAACCACCGTTCCCAGCCGAATTAGTTTGGTCATACTATCCGATACTGGGTTTCGATTGTCAATGGCCTCCGCAAATGACGACAGTGCTAACCCCAAGGATGACCTCGATAAACAACTCCCCACTGATGGCGGAGCAGACGGCACGATGCATCCCATCCCCGACGGTCTCTATACAATTACAAACAAAATGGCAAGAATGCTTTTGGACACTTGTATGGCGTTAATCCTCGTCCTCAAGGAGACAGTCAAGTAATGTGTTCGTCTGTCGCTATTTTAGGGGATTCAAAGGCGGGGACCGGATGTCAAGTTTGGCCCCAGAACAGAAATGAATGGCTCGGAAACCAGCTCTGGATATTGCGTGGGACTAACGACAGCGACACCTATACTCTACAAAGCTTTCGGCACTCAACATTCTTGGACCTGGGAGATGGGCAAGCTTCGTTCAGCCTACAGAGATACAAAAGGTGACTGGGAGGTACTTATCTATCTGTGCTAGTAAACCCGACAACGGGGCTCAGGTTATTGGATATCATCGCGTTGAAGGGTCCCTGAATCAGCAGTGGCGGCTTATAGAGTGCGCCCCTCGGTACCACGCGTGGGGGGAATTATTTCAGCTTTTAACGAGTTTAGTCTAACTTCTATATCAAAACAAGCATTCAGTGTGCTAGGACAAACACGTACTTAGAATTTCCTGCAGGGTGAGTCAAGTTAGTCGTAGATCATGCGGGTCCCTGATCGACAATAACGCCTCCATATGGACTTAGAAACCTTACAAAGGGGACTATGATAACATGCTCAAATGCTGCTCCTGCTGAGAGAGATCATCAAACGTGGATACTGGACCGAGTTAGTGTTAGCGGTCGAGAAATCCGGGCCATTATCCAGAAATGGAAGTCAGAGTCGTCATTTCGACTGTTATTGCCTCATGGAGAGACTTCACAGTGCGTTATATCGATTTCTCTATCCTCGCCAGTCCTGATTTTCTCCGGGGCGAGACAGATACTTCGTCCTTCCCAGCGAACTTCGCCGATCTCTTTGGGACCAGACGGACCTCCAGCAACAGCTCGTCAAGCCCCATCTATTCGACTATGACTTATTCGTAATCAAGACCAAAGATAAAGTTCAATTTTGGGCCAGAGATGAGTTCCCAGTCGAGGTATAGGTTTTCCTGCTCTGGTCCTAGCATCTGAACTCAATGCATGTGTTGTTCATAGATTCGAGGGTTTGGCGTGCTCTTCGGCATAATTTACGGAGAGGCGAAGAAAGAGCTGAGAGCATATAACTGGTACTTGACGGATGATATGTGTTTGCTTATATTCTTTGACCCTCTGACGGGAAGGGAGTATAGTACAGAGGCCCTCGACCGGTCTGGCTTCGAACCGATATTTGCAACGCTCTAGAATTGTTTCGACCTTCTTCTTCTGTTGCAGTCTATCAAAGCTTGAGACACAACCGTGGATGGCTCGGGGTTCATGCGACCCCTCTTAAAGTAAGAGTGGGCTGCTATTCCTTTGGGCGATGCGAATGTTCAGGCGCGGCTACCACCGCCGATGGCGGAAATTACTGGACCTCAGCCACGATCGCAATCGGCTGGTCTCCATTTCATACCCTCAAAAGCGGTATCACCGAGGTAACTGTACGATAATCACCTGATGACGTCTACCAGCGATAGTGCAAAACCTGCCGATGGGATTGAGTTACAAACACCGTTTAAGGGCAGCGGAGTGGACAAGGGTATTCCTCTCCGCGACGGCCTCTACGTTCATACAAACATGATGGCGAGGACAGTTCTCCACGTCTGTGCGTTGCCTACTCTTCAGAAAGGTCGGTTTGTGCTCTATACTCACACAACCATTGGCGTTATTATGTAAAGGTCAACCGAAGTCGTCCACTGATTGTCATGGATGGTCTCTACACAGAGATGCATCAATTGGGAACCCGCTTTGGATAGTGTAAAAGAGCTATGGCGGCGACATCTATGCGCTAAGGAATTGACGGCACTCGACATTTTTGGATCTATGGGCAGGGTAAGCCCGCCGCGAGGCGAGAGCGCGAATGAGCTACACTTGACACAAGCTTCTGCATAGCAAATCGGACAACGGTGCCCGTGTCTTTAGCCACGACTTTAGAGATCGCTCCCCAAATCAACAGTGGCGGCTCGCGGAGAGTACTCTTCCTTACTACACGTGCGACAATATTTTGAAATTGGTAACTAGTTTCGGCTGACTTCTATATCACCTCAGTATTCAAAATGCCGTAACAAACACATTTTTAGAGGTTCTTGGAGGGTCCGTCAGTCCGGTCGGGCATCTGAATAGCCATTCACTGAGAACCAATAGCGCATAATCATCAGGAATCCCGCTAACGGTACGAAGATAACGAGCTCAAGTGCTGCTGCAAAAAGCGACAGTCAAGTGTGGATACGTGATCGAGTTAACCTGAGTGGTTTAGAAATCATCCAGAAATGGAAGCCTAGCCCCTCACCAAGAATTCTATTAACTCCTGGGGACGCCGCATAGTGTGTTGCATACGCTCCTAGAGTTCTATTATCTCTGAGATATTTTCTGGGGTTGCGATAGATATTTCGTCCCTCCCGGTGTACTTCGTCGATCCCTTTGGGAGCACACCAACTTGCAGTGACAACCCGTCCGCTGACACCTATTTGACTATGACCTGTTTGCTATCAAGTCGAAAGCCGAGGTTCAATCTTGGGGGAAGATGCGTTCCCGGTTGAGGGTATAGACTCTCAGCCTGCACTGATCACTGCATATCAGCTAACTGCGGCGTCTGCAGATTCCGGGCTTTGGCGTGCCGTTCGGCATAACTTACGGGGAGGCAAAGAAACAGCGAAAAATCTATAACTGGTACCTAACGGATGACATGTATTCCCTCATATTCTTTGACCCTCAGACGGGAAAGGAATACAGTACAGCGGCCCTCGACAGGTCAGGCTTTAGGCCAGCATTTGCGACACCCTAGACTTCTTTTCTTTTCGAATTTCTTTTTGCTGTTGCCTGTTCGGCCTTGAGTAACGACTATAAATGATGTGAGGGCCGTTGCCAATCCTTATAGAGCAAGAGTGAGTTACGATGGATCCGGGACTGTGCAGCGCTCGGCGTTCTAATATAATCAGGCCCAGTTTGGGCCGGGAGAACAAGTTAGAGGATTAACTCTAAAAGAAGAACACCTTTATTCGAACGACCAAGTTCCAAGACCCGCGACCCGAGGGTATACATGATATAGAGATAGGCAAGCCAAAGTACGTACAACCTCGACGCCGCCCCACATATCACTTCACCGAAAGTGTTCTTCAGACGAGCCTTGAACAATTGCCAAAAGGTAAAACCTCGTCACCCATCAATCCCATCTCAGGTGCTTCCCATTTCGAATCCTTTGCAGCTCTATTCCCTCTCCTATCGCCTCCCCGTCCCGGTCCGACATTGAATCCGACTGGGCTATGGTTACGGGGACCTCTGCACCCAACGAAGATATGGTATGGATCGACGAATCCAATGCGGTCGTGGTGGTCGGCCTGGCCCAAACTATCCGTGTACTCCTAGCAGTCTCTCCGAAGAACGACGCGTCGCCGACGGGAGACTGAGCACAGGCTACGCTCCGAAGGTGAAGCATGATTCGTGATACCAAGGCAGTAATCACGGCCCAGATAAAGCTGCACGTTAGTAAAGCAGGGCAATTTTGGTCAGCTTTCTTCGTTTTGTTGGGGACGAAAGAGCGTGATGCTAAGGGGAGTAAACGACACTTACTAAAGACCGAGGAAGAAAAGCGAGGGAGGGAATATAAGCCAGATGACTAAGTTCCATATTCGAATGACTGGCAGGAGTAAATGATAGAGTTAAGATTGGTTTTAGACTGACTAAATAGGCGAGTGTTGGAAGTGCTTACAGACGATAGCCTTGGCGGATCGGGCAGAAATTCATGAAAGATGAACGCTTTGTAAGCTGACGACATTCGATGTACACAGCGTCGGGATTCCACTTACAACATAGTACATGAACTGATCAAAATAAAGCGTTCTTAATACAGGGGTTCGCATCTGAGCATCCCCGCGATGCTGTATCGCCTTGACGGCGGTCATGAAAAAAACCAACAGTTCTAGAGCAAGCTGGGCAGCAGAAGCGCCTATGAGCTGAAGGTCTCTTTCTGATAAACGGTAATGAAAGCTCACGGAAGCGGCCCATTGTAAAGGTAACACTTTCGGCTTATGATTTGAAAAGCATTGCCGAGTTAGGAGGTCATATCGAAGGGGGGCTGAATAAATACCTTGTTAGAACAATAAAGGGCAAACAAGCGAGCCAGACGCTTACGTATTATGTCGATGGCGGCAAGTAAACCTACTATCCCGATGGCGAGGTACGTCACAAACCAGAGTATGAGGGTTCCAACGACGATGTTTCTTCGTCCGCCCCATAACGCGTGTATTCGGAACAGAAGGAGCACTATGGCATAGCAACTTAGTCAAGAGGATAGTCCGCCTACATCTGCGGGAGTACTTACAATCTGCTGTCGCTAAAGACGAAATCTCGGAAAAGCCTCCGATAACTATCCACGCTTTGCAGCTGAGAGAGAAAAAGGCGGTTCGATCACAGGAGCCTAGGATAAGCACAGGGTAGGCTCACAACTTCCCGGGGTGAATGCAACGTTAGTCAGAGAAGAAGAACTTTAACGAAGAGCCTTACTGTATCAGACATGGTTACCAATCGGCTCATCTCTGGATGATGTCATCAGCCTCGCGTCTGTCGGGAGTAATGATGAGACAACGTACGAATTACCATTATGAGCTGAACAATAGGAGTAATGTATCGGTTCTACCGAACGCAAAATCGTCCCAGGGAGATTTCCGATTAGGAGCAATCCCAAAAGGGACGGGACAAGGCAAAAATCGTCTTACCCCAAAAAACAACGCTTTGACGAGCGATCTCGGTGCTGACCACATATATTTAACCTCCTCATCGAATGTACATATATGGTCCCAGATTAGAATCGTGAATCCTGCCACTGGAAGCACGATGAACCAATAGGGTAGCGTTAGACCGAGCTGGGAACAAATGAGCAAAGCTCTGCAAACACTCAACTGGCCATGTACCTCTGGGCTTCCGCATGCTGCACGAGCTGCTGCGCAGACGCCGGATCGGGTATCGGTGCAGTCATTCATATGATCATTGGGTTTACCAACGGACGGGAGTAGCAGGCGTTGAAGGTAGCACAGAAAGGGGAGGTGAAAGGGCTGATGGTGGACTCGTGTCTTGGCTGAGTGAACTGATATTTGAGGGTTGCCCGCAAAGCGGGGCAGGTCCGGTTAATACATTGAACCAATGATGGACCAGATTCCCGGTGCAAGGGCGCTGACGTAAAAGTAGCGATACCTGATTGGGTAGCATTTTGTTTGGTGGAAAGGGTCCAGGCAACGATTTTGCACTGTACCTGTCACAGTCACACGTACATGTGACCGGCGCAGCCCGCCGTTTGGTATTCATGCTCGTATCGCCCTGTTGGTGATTGTACGTCGCTTAGGTCAACCCAACAAAGCAGTCACGTAGGCGGGAACCTAAAGCGCCGCAGCGGGACACAACAGGTGTGACTTTGAACCCATCTTTTCTATGTTCTAGATCTATTACTCGGTTATCGTCCACGGGTGTTCGGGTGACCTTGAATGTGAGTGGGCCGACGGCCGCGCCGGGAAAGTAGCAATTGCAACGCTTAGGAAGCCGCATTCGAGCGGAATATGTTCCCAAACGGCATTCGTCTGACGCGGGTAGTAGCCCAGCCTTACTCCGCACAGCGTTTCGCCAAAACAAATAGCGAGCCAGCGGCTTACAGTAAGGCGGTAACTCGATTGCGGTCCTCCCTCCCAGCGCATTGAGCCCTTGAGGCTTGTACCCTCCTCGCCTTTCCTGGAAGCCTTAGTATTCTCACAAGAGGACAAGTGAGACTATTATAACCTCTCCTATCGAGATTTTTCGACCCTTTAGCAATGTATTTGGTGTGGTTATTGTAGAGGGTTTTGATTTGGGGACCGAATCAAGGTCAGAGAAAGAATAGAAATGAGTGAATTGCAAACAAACAGCTCCGGATACGGCGGCAGGGACACTTGCACCTTTGGAGCTCTCGGAACTCCCACTCATCATCCTGAATTAATTGGCGTAACTTACGGAGAGACGAAGGAAGAACAAAGGCCGATAAATGATACTTGACAGATAAGAAGTGTTCGCTGGTGTTCTCTGACCGAAGAAAGACAGTGCAGCGGCTCTGGATAGATCTGGTGTTTAGCCAATATTTGCGACGCTCTAGAATCATTTCCACTTCCAGCTTTCGTTGCAGTCGGTCAGACAGCCTTATTCGGACGACCAAAATCCGAAACAAAGCATAACATGATATAAGATAAGCAGGCCACCGAATGAGTTTGCATAACCTCGACACCACTCCATATTCCACTCCCACAAACATCTACCTCAACTGCCAGAAGCAAATCCCGTCACGCTGTCGATTACACTTCTACTGCTTCCAACTTTGAACCCCCTGCAGCTCTATCGCCTCCTCGATACCCTCCTCTCCCTGGTCCCACATTGAATTGGACTGGGCTATGGTCACTGGGACACCCGCCCCTGACGACGGTATGGTATAGATGGATGAGTCCAACGCGGTCGTGGTGTTCTGCCTTGCCCAAACTATCCGTGTACTTCTAACACTCTCCCCGAAGAACGACGCATCGCCGACTGAATTCTGTGCACAGGCTATCCTTCGAAGATGAAGCATGATTCTTGATACCAAGGCGGTGATTACAGCCCAGATGAAGCTTCGTATTGGTCAATCAGGACAATGGGGGTCAGCATGCTTCGTGCTGTCGAGAAGGTGAAGGATCAACAACACTCACAAAAGGCCCAGAAAGAGAAGCGAGGGAGGGAAAACAAGTGTGATGACTAGGTTCCATATTCGGATTACTAAGTGGAATCAGACATGGATCGAAGTCTTGGACAGACGGGAGACGAGTTTTGGAGAACTCACTAACAATAGCCTTTCTCGACGGGAACAGGGAGGAATGCCTATAAGCGGGTGACTTAAAATTACGCAGAGTTGGAATATCACTTACAGCATAGTACATGAACTGATCAAAATAAAGGGTTCTTAATAGAGGAGTGCGCATCTGGTGGTCCCCGCGATGCTGTATCGCCTTGACGGCGGTCATGAAGAAAACGAAAAGTTCTAGCAGGAGCTAGACGGAAGAGGCAACCGTGAGTTACACTTCCATCTTCAATAAATGACTAACTAAACCCACGGAAGCGGTCCATTGAATAGGTAATACTTTTGGCTTATGATCAGTAGAGCATTGCCGAGTCAGAGGGCCATAAATAAGAGAGGCTGAATGGGGGCCTTTGTTAGGGAAACCATCGAGTAGTCAAGCGAACCAGGTGCTTACGGATTATATCAATGGCGGCAAGTAATCCCACCACCCCAACAATAGTGTATGTCAAAAGCCAGACGGCGAGTGTCCCGTAAACGATGTTTCGCCGCCCGTCCCACAACGCATGTATTCGGAACAGAAGGAGCACTGTGGAGCACCAGCTAAGCCCAAAGAAAACTTTGCCGATATCCGAAGGAACACTTACAGTCTGCGGTTGCTAAAGACGAAACCTCGGAAAAGCCGCCGATGACGATCCACGCTTTGCAGCTGAAGAATAAAAACCGCATAGATTTCGGTTGCTGGGGTCGAGAGTAAGAATATGGGAGGACTCACAACTTCCCGGGGAGTGCAAAGTTAGTCGGAGAATGATAAATTAGACAGAGGGGCTTACTGTATCCGACACAGCCACCAATCGGCTCGTCTCTGGATGTTGACATCAGCCTCGGATTTGTGGAGATTTATGATGAAAGATAGCGTACGAATAACCATTACGAGTTGAACGATAGGAGTGATATATCGGTTCTATTGAACATAGAACCGACCCGAGGAAGATTATCGATCAGTATTCGTCCCCAAGACATGGCCAAGCGAGAAGACTTACTCCAAGAAACAGGGTTTTCACCAGCGATTTAGGCGCTGGCCACATATATTTAACCTCTTCATCGAATGTGCATATATGATCCCAGATTAGTATGGTGAATCCTGCCACTGAAAATAAAGAAACCACCAGGACAGAGTCAGAACCTCTTGGGAGCCAGGGAGCAAAGCTTCGAGTCTGCAAAACCACTCAACTGGCCATACACCTCTGGGCTTCCGCATGTTGCACAAGCTTCCATGCGTATGCTGGATCAGGTATCGGTGCAGTCATTCATCTGGTTTCCAACGGAAAGCAGTAGCGGAGGGTAGGAGTATAAGCACAGGGGAGGGAGAGATGAGAGCCGACGGTGAGCTCGCGTGTCTTGGCGATCGACGAATATCATATTTGAGGATTTGCCGGCGTAGCGACAAACTCGGTGTTAAGGATTTAGCCCCATCAAAATCAACTGGCCCATCAGATGTGGGGCTGAACCTGACGTAAACAGAGCGAATTAGGAATTAGGGTAGAATTGTTTCTCGGCAGAAATTTGGCCCGCCGTCACGGTCACGCCTCGTGACTTGAAACAGCTCCGCCCGTTTCCGCGGGCGCCGAAACAGCCCAACCAAAACATGGGCTCTTTGGCATTCATGTTCGGAGCCTCCCCAGGTACGAGTACGAAATCGATTCATTTCTGTCGCCTTCAGCTATGCAAGGCATTTACCGCCATGAATTGCAAAAAGATTGATGTTCTCCCGCCGGTGGCGCTAAATCCGCCTGGCTCACTGCAACCGGAGGGAAGGGCAAAGTCCGCGCGCGGGAGAGGAGAAGACCTAAAGTACCGCTTTATTTGGCCAAACTCGAGTCTAGAATGATAGAGCATCCATGACATAAAGTTCACCAATCCCCTTCAACTCCGACATCCCTACCAAGCCGCATAAACCTCCCACCTCCGGAATCGAATCCCTGAAACGCATCAATCAGGCACTCTCGACCTGCTACTTCGCATCTGCTGCAGTTCCATGCTCGTTCCGATTTCTTCGTCAACTCCCCAGAGGGTATCGGACCTGGATTCCACTACAGGTACCTCCCTTATGTCCGACGTCGACATGCTATGAATGGAGGAGTCGACCGCCGTGGTGTTTCGCTCTGCCCAAACGATGTGAGTGCTTCGAACGGTTGGTCCAAAGAAGGACGCGTCTTCTGCTGGGCCGTCGGCACAGGCTACGCTTCGCAGGTGGAGCAAGATTCGTGACACCATAGCTATTATCAAAGCCCAAATAAAGCTACGGATTATAGTTAGAAAGGTAACGTTCGACTCGGGTTGCCGAACCCGAGAAAGTAGAACACTCACTAAAGACCCAGGAAGAAAAGTGAAGGGGGGAAGGCAATCCAGATGGCAAGATTAAAGATACGAATGACTAGGAGGGTGATATTCTTGGGCGTCAGTTCGAGTAGCCAAATTCGGTTGGTGTCAGTTGAACTCACCAACGATGACCTGTACGACATGGGCAACAGCAAGGCAAGATCAGTTTTGTATATAGAAGTGAGGTTGATACCAACTGAGCACG
The DNA here is from genome assembly GCA_019633595.1 of Tulasnella sp. UAMH 9824. NCBI lineage: Eukaryota > Fungi > Basidiomycota > Agaricomycetes > Cantharellales > Tulasnellaceae > Tulasnella > Tulasnella sp. UAMH 9824. The sequence continues at coordinate 37,105 of WSUI01000056.1, forward strand.
TACGACGTAATACATGAATTGGTCATAATACAGGGTTCTCATCAGGGGAGAGCGGAGCTGGTCGGCCTGGCGCTGCTGGAAAGCCTTGACGGCCGTCATAAAAAAAACGAATAATTCGAGAATAAGCTTCAGGGAAAATAACAGCCTGTTTAACATCTTAAGGCTTTATAGATAGTAGTTACAATCACTCACGGAAACTGTCCATTGAGCAGGCAGGACTTTTGGTTTATGGTCGACCCAGCATTGCTTCGTCAAGGAGTCGAACCGGAGACGAGCTACAAATATCAATGTTGTAAGCGAAAGACAAAACACTGACGCAGGTTGTACTAGACTTACGAATTATATCGATGGCGGCTAGTAGGCCTACCACGCCGATGCAAGTATAGCACAAAAGATAGAGTGTGAGGGTCCCGATCACAATTTCTCGGCGCCTCCCCCACAAAGCATGTATACGAAGAAGAAGAAGCACTACAAGAGATCCGATTAGTCCATGAGAGCTTTCCTTCCTCTATGCCAACACCTACAGTCCGCGCTCGCCAGAGAAGATATTTCCGCGAAACCGTTTATTACAGTCCACGCCTTGCAGCTGAGACGAGGTAGATTGCTAAGTAAGTGCTGCACGCGAAAGCTTAAAATGGTCTTACAACTAAAAATGTCCAAGTATGTTAATTGACGAATCAAAAGACGCTGGTCAGAGAGCGGACTTACAGCATCGGACACCTCCACCAAGCGGCTCATGACTGCACGCAAAACTCAGTCTCGCCGGGTCAACATCTAGACTTGAATAGCGCAACTTACGAACGAGGGTTATGGCTAGGAAAAAAGGAGTGATGTATCGGTTCTGTTTCGTGGGGAAACCGGACATCAAAAAAGCCAGTCGTTATCAATTGCACGGAATCAAGTCGTACCCCCATGAACAAAATCTTAACCAATGATCTCGGTGCGGTCCACATAAGATTAACTTCCTGTTTGAATGTACATATATGGTCCCAGATAAGGATGGTGAACCCTGCCACTAAAAAAAATCACAATGTCAGACGATATTTAGAGCCACGGACTTGGAGAATATCACTCAACTCGCCATGTATCTTGAAGCCTCCGCATGCAGCACGATCTTCTGCGCGTAAGCCGGATCAAGAATTAGGTCGCTCATTCATTCGAGCGCAGCAGTAGTAGCGGGAGAGTGAGAAACGGGGGGACTCGCACACCAGTCGCTCCTGGGCATGGTATTTGAAGGTGCGTGGGTGCGAGCAGGCTCGACGTCGACCAATTGAATGGGGTCCCAGAGCTCCGGGAAGCACCACTGAACACATGGATTGGTTCGATTTTTCAGAGATCTTTGACCTCCTTTCCCAGGACGTCAGCTTACATAACGGACCCTGTTGGTGTCTCACAACCGGGGCCTGACTCTTGAAGCAAAGACGACGTCGAACTTTTTCGAGCATCAAAGGGATGAAAGGGTCTCCGTTGAAAGAGACACTTCGAAGGAAGTTGTTGGTAGCGATGCTGACGCGAGACAGAGTTTGGAGTTGGGGTAGTGTGCGTTGCACACGCACCACACAATTCCCAGCCATTCCAAATTCACCGCAGGGTCGAAAGAGTGGCTTTGTAACTGTTTATACGAACCATGGAAAAACAAATTGCTCGCCCTGCCCGAGAGCTGAGCCCCATTGGGATTAGATGTCCCGCAGGACACACAAGAACGGTTGGCGTAGAGAACACCTTCCCACTAAGTTCGCCAAGTCCATGTAATAGTCATGTCTTAGGGAACTGCAACAGCCATTATGTTCACCCACCAACATTGGCGGAGCGGACTAACTCGATTTGTCTGTGGTGGAGGTCACGCAAGACATTTCATGCCGCAAGCGAAGTTTGCCCTCGGAACCTGCATTGGGCAACGAGGCAGTCAGATAAATGAAGGATTGAGCACCATCGATCGATCGCAGTGACGTCGGCCCACTAGACATTGACCAACACTGCGAACCATCTCAGTACAGTAGTACCATTCAAGCTTGTAGAGATCAAGTTGAAGCGGCCGGGTACGCCGGTTCACAGGGACCCTGACGCCGCTTCCTCCCTTCCAACTCGCCTCGGCTTTCTGTCCGATCGAAGATGCTGCCCTGGACGTCATTAAGCTACGATCGACGGATGAACCATCCATCCTAGACTTCCTCCAACGGGGACCTCCGAATAACGAGACTGGCTGGGAGGGCATGCCAAGGAAGGCAAAAAGGGTCTCCACGCCCTTCCAAAGTTTGCCGCGGGCTGAGTGGACCGTCGGTCCGAGTTTTCCAGCCCACCTCCCCGTTCCCAAAATGTCGTCGTCCCTTGACTGGGGGATCGCTCCCGAGGAGGTCTGCAAAATTTGCTGTTCCGTGATGTTCCGGGCGCCCTAGTATGAAGAGTTTGGTCCGGTCTACTGGGACGCAGATACCCAACCCCGCGTCGCTGGAGCCTCTCAGCCAGTACTATGATCCTGGGGAAGAATATTCTGCATAGACAGAGGTCAGCGCCGTCGGTGGAGATGTCCAGGGCGCTATGCAAGCCCTTTCATCGAGCCGACAAGGCTATATGGCCAGTCTAGGTATTGTCACTCCGCCGGCGGTCTAGGAGAAATGGTACTCGAGGCGATTGAGACATGAATAGAATACACCTGAACTTCGAACTACTAATAAGGATAAGCTGTTACACGAAGCTAAACATACACTCTGGAGTTTCAGTTTGACGGCAGAATGGGCCAACACTAGTCGCGCATAGCTTTGTCTAAGGTTCGCCTCCATTCCGCGCACCCTCATTCCGGCCGCTGCTCCAAGCTGCGGTAGTTCGATGATTTCCCGGATTTCCTCGTCTGCATCACAGACCGTAGAGGAAAGCGGTACTGACCTGTCTCCTGGGAGTCTGAAGTGAACAGACGAATCTAGTTCATAGTTCTGCCTCGCCCATACGATTCGAGTGCTCTTGACAGCTGCATCTCCAAACCAGCTCGTCTCAGAGGGTCGAGAATGGGCACATGCTACGCTCCGAAGGTGCAACATGATTCGCGAGACGAGGGCTGTGATCAATGACCAGATAAAACTAGGAAAGTGGTTTCAGCAAGAGGGACATCCGAGATAGCTTCATTCCTTACTAGAGGCCTAGGAAGAAGAGCGACTGGGGTAGAGTAACCCAAACAAGAAGGTTGAACAAGCGAAGGCCTGCCATCTATCAAGCCAATTAAGTTCACCTTCTGCACTGACAGTACCGATACCGTGAATCTCACCGATTATAATCTTGACCCATCACGACGAGATGGAGAGCACGTCAGCCACCCCCTTACTGCGCACAAAGAAACGTACATACAATGTAATATGCCAGTTGATCATAATACAAAGTTTTGAGAAGAGGACTCTGCGAGTTCTCGGAGGTGTGATGCTCAACTGCTTTGATCGTTGTCATTACAAAGACCGTCAACTCGCAGACGATCTTGGAGGTAGTTTACCAGAAGCGAACGTCAGGCCTTTCCCCACGCAATGCAGCGCAAATGAGACACCCACTGAAACAGACCACATAGTAGGCATTATTTTCGGCCTAGACTCAAATACGCACATCTTTGCGAGTGGATGGTAGCGTAACTTTGCTAGGAGCCGGAGTCAGCGTGTCAGCGAGCACAGAGAGCAAAAGAACACGGGCTCACGAATAACGTCGAAAGCTGTGATAGATCCGAATATCGTTATGCAAGTATATGCGAAAGCGTAGACGGCATAAGTGCCAATGACGACGCTTCGGCGCCCTTCCCAAAGAGCATGTACCCGAAAAAGGAGGAGTACTAAGGACCATTCTAAGCCACAGTCAAAATGAATGTACAAGTAGCGAGATATCCTTACAGTCCGCGACCGCCATAGACGAAATCTCGACAAAACCGCTCGCGGTGATCCACCATTTGCAACTGGGATCAAGATGAATATAACGGGTCAGCCTCTGCGTCGGTTATGCGCTAACTATAGGCTAGCTCACAACTAAGGGATAGCGAAGGCGGAGTACTTTAGTCAACAGAGCCGACCGGATGTGGTGAAAACGTACCGTGTCCGAGAAGACCGCCAGCCGGCTCATTTCTGCAAGAGTTCGTCCGTCTCAGTTGGGCCATGATTAGCCTTCGACTGGAAAGCTCACCATATACCATAATAGTCTGGAAGACAGGGGTAATATATCGATTCTACAGATCCGACATGTCGTATCGACAAGGTTGTCCGCATGCTCAGCGACCGTTCCGACGATCGGACGCAGTTGCTCACCCCTAAGAACAAAATCTTGACGAAAGACCTTGGAGCTGTCCACATTAATTCAATCTCCTCGTCCAGTGTGTAGAAGTGGTCCATGATAAGGATCGCGAAGCCTGCAACTAAGGAGGAGAGCAGCGACATGTAAGCCGCCATGAACGCAGGCCCGACCACCTCGCTTCTTTTTTGCACTCAACTCGTTGTATATCTTGAAGCGTCGGCATGGAGGACAATGCGCTGGGCGGCCGCAGGATCAGTAATGTTGAGCGTCATGCATCTGGCCTCGTCGCGGAGGTGATAGCAGTGGAGGTTGAGTGGCAGGATAGACGGGGGAAGGGGGGACCTCGGGCTTCGGCCATGGCGAACTGCGCTTTATAAGAGGGACAATTGGTTCGCGGCGTTCGGGAGCTAAGGAATGAATTCGATACTCGAGGGCAACCACTCATTCAGGTCCACCGCCTCGGTAACGGTGCAGCAGAGGTATGGTGTTCTGGGGGCTTCAAGATCGCCGGCTCCCGCCGATTTCGGGGACAAATCGACCAATGGGCTTTGGAAAAATTCTTAGGTTGATAGGCAGCTCAGTTAGCCGGGCCGAGGCGGAGCGAGATCGAGCGGTGCAGTGCACTACATGCGTTCCTTCAACAAAACTTAGCATGACTCGTCTACAGGGTCAAAGTCCCCGCTCGGGCGTTCTGATTTACCGGTGAAAACAAGACAAACTAACCCCCCCCTTAACATTCCTCTTTTGCGACCTCGTCGCCGTAGACAGTCGCTTTTTACTTGGGAAAAGCTGCAAAGGTCAAACCATATTAAAGGAAGGGAGGCCATGGTGGCCAGAGTCGGACCTGTTTTCAGCGAGGGGAAACGGGTGGCAATCCACTGCCCAGCAATGTCTCAAACCGAAAACTCGCCAATCCACGTGGCTTCCTGGGCAAACGTCCTACCATATGCTTAGATCAAGGCAATCGTAAAGTCGACAAAGCTTTGTCGGTTCCCCCAAGCGGAACCATAGCATGTGGGTTGCAAGAGGCTCACTAGGCACGAAAAGTCGCGGAACCAATCCTTCTCGACTAACATCAAGAATTCGTCCAGCTCGTGATGGTTACTCCGTTTGGGGATCAGGTCTGACGCGAAATGCTGAAGAGCAAAACGAGTGTCGTCTATTACATCAACAGCTACGGCTCGCCTCCATCCCTCATCCCTGAGTTCTCTGTTCGGAGTCCCCGCAGCACGATGGTCTTCCCTCTCTCCTCCCCTTCATCCCAGACGGTAGCTTCTTCTGTACTTGAGACGGGTCCTGACCCATCTTGTGGGCCTATGAAGTAAATGGACGTATCCGGTGCATCGTTCTGTCTCGCCCATACGATTCGGGTGCTTTTGAGAGTCTCCCCGAGGAAGCTCGTGCCACTGAGCTGTGGGTGCGCACAAGCTACCCTACGAAGGTGCAACATGATGCGCGAGACAAGGGCTGTAATCAATGACCAGATGAAGCTATGAGAGGTGTATTAGCATGAGTTCCTTGTGGTCGGTTGGGGTACTCACTAGACGCCGAGGAAGAAGAGGGACTGGGGCAGAACAAGCCAAATAAGCAAATTAAATATGCGAACGACTGGCACCAGTGGAGGGAAATTAGTTTGGTTTTTTAAGCCAGGACCAAAGATATTTCGGATTCCTACCGATTATTATCTTTTTAACAGACCGATCGAGGCCAAGCGGAGAGTGCATCATCAGCCATCTCGTCAACGTGTTTCCGCGCACCAATGGCTACATACGACGTAGTATAGGAATTGATCGTAGTACAAGGTTTTGATGAGAGGGCCGTGTGAGTTCTCTGAAGTGTGGTGTTCGAATGCTTTGATTGTTGTCATGACGAAAACCGTCAACTCGCACAAGAGCTTCGGAAGATGATTGGGAGCAGCTCATGTCAGGTATCTCTTCAACCCGCTCGACAGTGCATACTCACAGAGACAGACCACATGGCAGGCATTACTTTGGGCATGGAGGTGGAAGTACACATCCTTGCTAAAGGATCGTAGTGTAACATTGCTGTAGAGTGCATTGAAGACGTCAGCGGGAATGTCGAGCAAACCTTAGCGATGTTAACGGACGAATAATTTCAAAAGCACCAATAGCCCCTACGACCACTATGCTGGTGTACGCAAAGGCGTAAATAGCAGAGGTGCCAACGACAACGCTTCGGCGTCCTCCCCAAAGAGCATGTACCCGGAAGAGAAGGAGCACTGAGAAGACCCGCCGGTTAGCCATATTCGAGTGATTGATCTGGAACGAAATATATTTACAGTCCGAGGTTGCCATAGACGATACCTCGACGAAGCCATTAATGGTAGCCCACCACTTGCAACTAGGAAACAGAATGGTTTGTCTCGGTCCCGCGCAAGCAGTTAAACGAGCTTACAACTAGAAGACAACAAAAGCGTCGCGCTTCAGCGAGCAAACCGGTACTAACGAGACCAAGGAAAACGTACAGTGTTCGAGAAGACCGCTAACCGGCTCATTTCTACGAGGATCGTAAGCATAGTTGCTCATCATCGATTTTCCATAGGGAGCTCACCGTATACAATGAAGGCTTGGAATAGAGGAGTTATATATCGATTCTACAAATGCAAATACCATCCGCGTACAGTCGTTTCCGTTTTGAGCGGCGGTTCAGAGGAGACTAGGGGGTTGCTCACCGCCAAAAACAGAATTTTGACTAAAGACCTCGGTGCACTCCACACAAACGTAACCTCTTCTTCCAGAGTACAAAGATGATCGATAATAAGGATTGTGAAGCCTGCAACTAAACGTGAGAGAGGGTGAGGTGTAAGCCCGCCACGACCTGTTACAACCCGCCTCGCACTCAACTCGTCGTGTATCTCGACGCTTCGGCATGGAAGACAATCCGCTGCGCGACTGCAGGATCAAGAATGTCTGCCGTCATTCATTTGGTATTGTCGCGACGATCTTGGTAGGTGACGGAAGGACAGGAGATTCGCCAAATTGGCCATGGTTGACGATCAATGCTATTTAAGGAGAACGATGTGTTAGCGGCACCGAGTTTGGCTGAGACAGCCGAAACCCGACTTCGTCATAGCCAACGCATCATTCAGGGTCGCGGCCCTAGCTGTGCGACGATGTCGTGCTGGCTAAGACCGGCTGGGGCTTGAAGAAAGGTTAGCCTAATAATAGGAACTAATTTATATACGATCCTCGAATCATGTCTTCACTGCATGCTGTCAAAATTTTTAAAAGCGCTCGTTGATACGTAGCAGGAATGCAGGTGGAGCGAATGCGGTTCGGGCCGAGAAGTACGGATGGATATCCATTAACAGCCCCTATGCGCTGCGCCCAGCGAATATGGCAATCGCTGCAGGGTTGTGATGAATCCCTTGTTCAGGCGTGACAAGATGATCGAGGACAACAAAGAGGGCAAGCAAGCTCTCACGTATTCCTGTCCATGACTGCTTACGGGAATGGTAAATTGTCATTCTTTGGTCACGAGGAGATGCAAAAACTGGACTACCGGAAGCAGGACGACGGACCAGCGTCGGACCTATTTTCGGCGGAAGAGAACCGAGACCTTCTGGGTGGTAAGCCACCACCCATCCAGGTCTCACGCCGAAACGCCGCTGAGCCACGTGGCTGCCAACCCCGGAAACCCGACATCATCGGACCTCCAAAAGTGGTTAAATTCTCTATTCGTTTGTCCTTCGACAGGAGAAAGCGTCGTACGTCCGCTGCTAGAAAGTCCCACACTCCTGGCCCCATCAAGCACGAACGACGCAATCCAGGTTAGAGGCGGAACGTCTCCCAACAAACAGCCTGGGGCTCGAAAGCTCTTCCTGCATTCTATTTCCTGTCGAGCTTTGGGAAGACGACGAGTCCGCGGCCCTCCTGAGACTCCCAATGAATTTTGTGAGGCGATTCAGCGAATAAACAGTGAAACAACCTTCGTATTAAACGCGGTTGCCGGACCCAGGCATGCATATGCATTTGGGACAAGCTTGCCACCGGACCGAACCCTTACTCAATACTCCATCTCCTGTCACTGTAACTAGTATGGCTGAAATTCGCTCCGATCGAGATTTGCGATACTTCGATTAATATGCCTAAGCTACAGGCGAAACTAGTCACCAAGGTGATGTAGCATACGCGTTAGACTGCAAACCGTTGGTAAATGCCGTTGGCTCGTCGGGCTTCGAATGTGTGCACACCGTGTGTCTTGGGTCCGAATTCACCAACCAAGACTACGTATCATCGAATCTGCACATTGGAAAGTGATCAACACCCACGCCAAGACCGGGTGGACGCGCTAAATAGATGAGTTGCCAAGAAAATTATAAGCCCTGCCTGGCCGATCTGTGTCAAACGATGAACCTTCAATTCAGTTTGGCTTCATTTGGGGACCCAAAGAAGTCTCCTTGACGCATTACAGAGGCTTGACTCATGTCAATTGAGGAGCTAGAACTTCGGCCCTTGAGCATGATTCGTAACCCTTGGTCATACCCGTTTGAATGGGTACTCAGGTTAGTTTCCAGCGCATCCGGTCGACCCTTTCAATTTCTGGGAACAGCCATCAGATGATACGTACTACTCCCCAAAGACCACATTTTTGTCCTCCATCCGCATCTAGAAGTCAGAGTTAGCAGTAGACGGGGTTCTACATAACATATAGAGAAGGCGTGACGCGACCGCCACCAACACCGCTGTGCGGCATCTGAGAAGCCGCCAGATAACTTATGCATTTGCCACGTCTGGCGTATGGATGGCGGAGACTACGATCAGCACCCTGGTTCAGATGCGTCTCTTAGCAAACGTCAAAGTCTTCATTCCAGTCCCAGGATTCATGAGATCGGACTGCCATGCGGCGTGACAGAAAAGGACTATAGAGGCCTTCAATACATGAGCTACTCTTCATCTAATACATGTTAATCACTGTGGTCAGAACCAAAAATAGAATAAGGATAAGTCTCCGACAACATGAAATATATGGTACTATCTCGTCACTTCCGTCCCTGGTCCTCGGGCTGCCCTACGTCCTGAAGGGTCCGTAATACCATTCCCTCTCCCCTCCCACCTTCCTCATCTATGGTGTGGCCCAGGTTCACGTCTTCGGTGAATACCGTCCGCGACGAATTCCAAGTCGGTCTTTGTCGTGCCCAAACCATCCGCGTACTCACAGCTGTCTCTGCAAAGAACGACGCGTCACTTTGCTGTGGGCTGGAATGGGCGGCCTTTCGCAGATGCAGCATCATTCTTGTAACAAGCGCGGTTATCATTGCCCAAATGAAGCTACTCATCCATGGTGCGTAAGCATCGGTCAATTGTGGGAAGCCTTTGCAGACACAAATTACTCACAAAACGCCCAACCATGCGAAAGATGGAGGCAACGTAATCCAAACAATGAGATTAAACACGCGGACGGCTTTGTTTGGCAATAAAGTGATAAGCTCGGAGGTCGAGACAAGTACGATGGGAAAGACAATCGCACCGATTATGACCTACTATGCCGAGACGAACAGTTTGAGTTAGCCTCTGCTAGTTCGCCGAGCACGTGAAATAATCGCTGACCACGTTGTAGATAATCTGGCCGTAATGTAAGCTCTTCATCAGAGGATTATTAACTCGGTTTGATGCGCGGTGCTCAAGGACTTTGATTAGCGTCAACACAAACACAACCATCTCCGAGGTCAGCTGCAGATCACACGTACATGGTCAATCTCGACGTATGATGCATCCAAGTTGAAACACCCACAGCAAAGACCCATATTATGGACATCGTCAGCGGCCGTTGACCGAGAATGCAGGACTTGGCGAGAGGATCGTAGTGAATGTGAGCTAGAAAGAAGCCTCGTCAATGACAGGATTTGAATCAATCAATGAGGCGTGGTACGAACGGGTCATCTGAACGGCACTTATTAGACTTATCACCGTATGGCTGCAATATGCCAAAACATATAGAACATAAGTGCCGATAACGACACTGCGGCGTCCACCCCAAAGAGCATGTACCCGAAAGAGAAGCAGCACTTCAAAAGTTTTGTGAGCCCCAACGAAATTTTGCTAGAATAGGGTGGTTACGTACGATCCCAAGTTGCTAGTGACCATGTTTCGAATACTCCAATCGACATCACCACCCACCTACACCTGAAATAATACACCAGGCCCGTTGTCAATGATAGATCTTCGGGAAGCAAGCAATCTCCTTACGACTAAGCGCATGGGTTCAGGGGATGTCAGCTACCGACCGGAGATCAACAAAAGGGGTGGAACCCACTAAATCCGTGAAAATCACCAGCCGGCTCGTATCTATCGTGAAAAGACATCCTCAGTCGGACGGCCACGAAAACTGGCCTAAGTACCCACAATACACAGCGACTGCCTGGCTTATGGGGGTGATGTATCGATTCTATCGGGATATGAGCGCGCTATGAGTCCCTTTGGCTGGGGAAGCCACCACACTAAATGAAATGAAACCGCCCATACCACCAAAAACAAATACTTGACCGCCGATCGAGGTGCCGTCCACCAGAATTGAATTTCTTCATCGATCGTGCAGATATGGTCCCAAACAAGAACTGTGAATCCGGCCACTAAAAAACAACCGGTGAGTCTACCCCTCTGAAGGAAGATTTCGCCAGGGGCACTCAACTGGTCAAGCATCTTGCTGCTTCAGCATGCGGGATAATGTGTCGCGAGAATTCGGGGTCGAAGGTATACCCTGCCATTGGAAAAGATGAGGCTGGTGGCTGGTAGATGAGGAAGAGGACAGCGATCGATCGAGATGTAAGAACACTAGGAATTAAAAACGTTGAGGGTATTTGAAACCGACGATACTGTCCTACCCGACTACCCTAAGTGGCTGGTGGCGTGCACGCCAAACTGCCAGGAGGGACAACCTAGGAAAACTGGACCCGGAACAGGGGGTGCAACGTTGATTGGCTAAACGTTCTTGAAGAAGGTCTTCGCTGTCACCTAGAGATCTGCCTCTTCGGGATAAGCTTGCACTGCGTGACCCTTTGTTAGTACCGGTTCAGGATCGTCTGCTGATTGATTAGAAACTTACGAAACCACCCGAACCACAAGCTCAGTTGACACTGTGGTCGGCGACGTTTCGTAGCCGGCCACACGCGTCGTCACCATTAAAATTTATTGGGCGCTCGGCTGTCCACGAGAACGCTACTTCCTGCAAGCCCTACCATTTGCCGCGGGCTGACGACGGGATGCAAACGAGTCTACCCGAGAGTTCAGATGCCCAGGAAGGCATAGGCATGGGGTTACGCCGCTTGGTCCAAGTTTTCGCATCGAGGAACAAACTGTGGCAAATGAGTGTTAGACCCACTATTAGCGACGCTAGACGAGTTGCGTCTTCTGCATTGTATGGTCTATTCACAAACGGCGAGTGGAATGGCAAGCTTAGCTGGGGAGAAATGGAAGTTCTTGTCGTGGCTCTAAGCGCTACGATGAGAGGCAGATTCGATTAGTCCTTACGAGTGGCATCAACTGGTCACGTTGACACAGTTGGGTGTAGACGTAAATCACTGGATCCATATGTGAAGAGTTCCCTTTTACGTCGCTGCTGTGCCCCCATGAGCAGCGTCTGGATGCCGCCCAATGTATCGGCCATGCTCGTAGCTTGTGCATCTGGAAGAAAACCACCCCGGTGTCCCTTTGGTCAAACTTCTCAAATCATGGCGGGGCAAATGAGTGGCACGGCCAATACTGTGAGGTTAATCTTTGTGTCCCGGTGGGCGTCTAATTTAACCTTGAACGTGATCTGTAACCTCGACCCACGATCATAGGGGCGGGCACCCAATCTCGTCCCCTAGTGCACCTCCTGGACCTCCTGGACCGGCCAACACATCACCGGTGTTCTACTCCCTGATTTTCTGTCTCTTATTAATCCCCCGTTTGCACTGGAGGTGCATATGACGTATAAGAAGGCAGATATCAGTGGACAGCGTTCGGACCGACATGATGAGCAGGCCGAGGGTTGCCTCGACTCTCAACCAAAAACGGTTAGTCACATCGAAGATAACCGCGAGCCAGCTCATTTTTGCCAAAAAATATTAAGCTATGATACTGGTAGAAATTACGGTGGCGACCAAGGGTGCACAGCGGGAGGATGGCGTGGGGGTAGGGTCGTATGAACATCGCATTGACACATCCATGCTTGGATTGAAAGACTCCCTTTGGATCAGAAGAGCTCACAGGAGCTAAGACATCACTGGATTTGGGAACCTACTCCAGAAATGGGCACGGCATGCGATTTTTATACGCACTAGGAATACATGAGACGCTCGTTCATTGGGTACGCGGTACTCGGAGCCTAAAATACTGCATAATAACGATAAATAACAGAAAAGGGTGCTCGCATCTCGCCACCTCCACCGATGGGCCTCACACACGGATGCCAAGACTGCTTGTCTGGAAGCGTCAGTCCAGCTACCAGCTACCTTCCATCCCGGAAGTTCTGTAGTATAAATCCCTCCCTCGCATCATTCATTGTGGCTCTCGGGCTTGTACCGCGTGAGAATAAAGTCCACGATGTGCTCCATGGCGGCGGATGCCGTGCCCAAACGATCTGCGTACTCGTTGCTGTCTCCGCAAGGAACGTCGCTTCGCTTTCCTGAGGGTTGGAAGAGGCAACCTTTCGGAGGTGTAGCATCATCCGTGTGACGAGCGCCGTTATCATCGCCCATATGAAGCTGCTCGTCCATGACGGGTAAGCATCGCTCAAGTAGGCGGGACATAACCAACCCCGGTCACTCACAAAAGGCCCAAAAGAACCATAGATGGAGGCAGAGTATTCCAAATAAGGAGATTAAACACTCGAACCGCTTTGAGGTTAAAGAAAGTGACAAGCTCAGAGCTGGCATAAGTAGATGGGACAAGGCAAACGCACCGATTATGACCTAAAATGCCAGAAGAAGGGAGCTGAGTTAGTCAAGCTGGTTGCATCTAGCACATGAAATTGGGACTAACCACGTTGTAGATAATCTGGCCGTAATGTAAGCTCTGCATCAGAGGGTTGTGGATTTGATTTGAGCAACGATGTTCGATAACCTTGATCAACGTCAAAATAAACACGAGCGTTTCGTACGTCAACTGCAGATTTAATATTTCGTCAGTTTCGTCGGTAGGGTTCGTCAAGGTTGAACACGTGCCGAAAAAGTCCATATTGCGGACATCATTGGCGGTCGGTGATTGGCAACACATGCTTGAGCGAGAGGATCGTAGTGTATGTGAGCTAGAGTAGAGTGTGGTTAGCCGCGGAACTCGAATCGACGTTATTGAACGTAATACGAACGGACGAGCTGAATGGAGCATATCAAACCTACGACCGCATGGCAGCAGTATGCCACTAAATATAGGCCAAAAGTACCAATAACGACGCTACGACGCCCGCCCCAAAGAGCATGCACCCGAAAAAGAAGGAGCACTTCGGGAACCTTGTCAACTACAACAGAAGGTTGGCCGTATCAATTGTAGTCACGTACAATCCCAGATTGCCAACGATATTGTCTCGACTAGTCCGACCGACATTAGCCCCCATCTACACCTGAAAGAATGCATCAGCTCGAGTTTCAAATAGATATTCATCAAGCAATATATCTCCTTACGACTATGTGCGTGGACGTCGGTTAGTTACTCCCAACCTGAACAGATAGAAGAGGTAGCGTACCAAGTCCGACAGGACCACCAACCGGCTCGTATCTGCCATGAAAAAGGCGTGGTCAACTGAGATGTCAAGGGCAGGCTCGATCACTCACAATAGACAGCGACTGCCTGGCCAATAGGGGTGACATATCTATTCTTTTGGGATGTAATCATAGATGAGCCCTTTGGTCGCGACAAACTAAATCCAAAAGCCCTCGTACCATTAAAAACAAATACTTCACCACCGAACGAGGCGCCGTCCACCAGAATTGGATTTCTTCATCTATTGTGCAGATATGATCCCAGACAAGAACCGTAAACCCGGCCACTAAAGTATCGCCGGTGAGCATACCCCTCCCGTTGGACGATATTTCGCAAGGTGCACTCAACTGGTCAAGCATCTTGCTGCTTCAACATGCGGGATGATTTGTTGCGAATAGACGGGGTCGAAGGGAGGCCCTGCCATTCGTGTAGACTTTGCCGGTGGTTCGCACCAGGTGGGCGGTTTGAGGAGAGGAGAGTCGGTGGGAAGAAAAACTCGGAATCGGTCATCGGTGGCGGCATTTGAGACCGCTGATCGTACGAACGCCAACTCGTCAGGGGTGCCAAACTAGCAGGGCGTGGCGATGATTAGCTTTGACGAGGAAGGTCTCCGTCGTCACATTGGAGACGCAGTTCATCCGACCCTTAAGGGTGAATTAATTCCGCCACCTGGTTTTATTCCCCGGCATCGCCGACTGAAAACACCTCAACTACAAGTTAGATTTAAGTAATACAGTTAACACGGAATCGTGCATGTTTTTTAAACTGTGGCGAGTGTCACGACTGAAAGTGTTGAACGCTCGGCTTTATCCAAGTTAAGCGCCGCTCCAGCCAGACCAACCATCCGCATGGGCTTCGGAGTTCAAAATCACCCCGAACAGGAAGACAAAGGGACGCAGGGACAACAGTAACCCTTTGGTCGAAGGTGGATCAGGGTTGCATGGCCCCAACGGCGTCAAATGGACGCCTCCTCAACATGTTTGCGTTCCAGTCCCGGCCCTTTTCGCGTGCGACCCTTCAACGGAACTGTCCGCCAGCTTATGTTTGTCAAAGTATGTTGATTCTTTGAGTGGTCGACCCGCAATTCACTATGACGGGGAATGGTGCGAAGCCAGGGGCTACGTATGACACAGTGGGTCCATAAAAGCAATGCTGTCATTCTATCACGGCAGTTCACAAAATACTGTCACATCAACGGATCAGGTGACCGCTGTTTTTGTAATGAGCGCGAAAAAGACAATCATGGAGACTAGGAATACATGAGATACTCTTCCACTGAATGCAGGTTAGTCACTATGATGGGAATTAGAAAGAAATAATTATAGGCCCCCGATGCCACAAAACGCAGACATACGTCTTGCCACTTGCGCCCATGGTCCACATATGTGGATTCAAAGCTACCGGTTTAAAGGCGTGAGTCCAGCTACCTTCCATCCCGAAGGTTGCGTAAAACAAATCCCTCCACTCTCTCTCCGTCCTCATCTTTGTGGTCCCCGAAGTTTGGACTGTGTGAGAATACCGTCTGCGGCGTGTTCCATGTGAGCTTATGTCGTGCCCAAACCATCCTCGTACTTATGGTCGTCTCTGCAAAGAACGACGCGTCGCTTTGGTGAGGGTTGGAATGAGCAACCTTTCGCAGATGCAGCATCATTCGTGTGACCAGCGTAGTGATCATTGCCCATGTGGAGCTGTTCATGGCGTAGCGGGTCAGCATCGCCAAAGTGCCGGATCATTGCAAGCGTGGATCACTCACAAAAGGCCCAGAAACGCAAAGGATGGAGGTAACGTGTTCCAAATGATAAGATTCAACACCCGAACCGCTGTGAATCAAATGGAGTGGTAAGCTCAAAGCTAACCAATGTCCATTGGAAAGGGGAATCGCACCGATTGTGACCTATCATGACAACACAGAGAGATGGAGTCAGTCTCAGCTGTTTGCGTCTGGCGTGTGAATTGAAAATTTACCACGTTGTAGATAATCTGACCGTAATGTAAGCTCTTCATCAGAGGGTCCTGGATTTGATGTGAGGTGCGATGTTCCACCAGTTTGATCAGCGTCAACACGAACACGGTCGTCTCGTATGTCAACTACAGATTATATGTGATCAGTTTCGTCGGTGTGATGCGCCAGGATTGAGCACGTACAACAAAAGTCCCTATAGCTGTCTTCGGCGGTCGGTAATCAGGAACACAGGCCTTAGCGAGAGGATCGTAATGGATATGGGCTTTTGAAGAGGATAGTTAGTAAATAACAGACTTAAATCAGCTTTGTCGGACATTTTACGAACTGACTATCTGAACGGCAGATATGAGACTTATCGCGAAGTGACAGCAGTATGTCACAAAGTAGAGGGAATAGGTGCCTATAACGACGCGACGGCATCCACCCCAAAGAGCATGCACCCGGAAGAGAAGTAACACTTCAAGAATGTGGTCAGCTACAGCAGAGGTTTTGGCCTTGTGATCCTGGTAACGTACGATCCCAGGTTGCCAATGATATTGTTTCGACCAGTCCAACCGACATCACCAACCACCTACACCTGAAAGCATGCATGAACTCATATTTTCAGTAGATACTCGGCAAGCGAGTGGCATCCTTACGACTAGATGCGTGAACGTAGGTTGTCAACTCCCAATCTGAATGGATCAAGGAGATAACATACCACGTCTGATAGGACCACTAATCGACTCGTATCTGCCATGAAGACAGTATGATCAGCTGAGACCCGCCAAAGTCAAGCTCGAGAACCCACAGTAGACAGCGACTGCCTGACCGAAAGGGGTGACATATCTATTCTTTTGGTGTGTGATCATATGATGAGCCCTTTGGCCTCGGCAAACGAAATCCAAACCTTCATACCACCAAAAATAGATACTTGACCGCCGACCGAGGCGCCGTCCACCAAAATTGAATTTCTTCGTCCAACGTGCAGATATGATCCCAAACAAGCACCGTGAACCCGACCACTAAGCAATAGACGGTGAGCATTACCCTCCAGGATTGAACGAGATTGCGTAAGGTGTTCTCAACTGGTCAAGAACCTTGCTGCTTCAACATGTGGGATAATACGTTGCGAGTCGGTGGGGTCGAAAAGATGCCCCGCCATTTATCCGGACGATGAGGTTGAGGGGTCTGAAGGGGGGGGTTAAGGAGGGGAAGAGAGAAGAAACCGGGTATTTGAGCGTCCTAACAGTGGTGAACGGCTCATTGGGCTAATAGTAGACACGTCAAACCACCATGAAAAGCCAAGGCAATAAACCCGGCGTGGGGCGCAACGCTGATTGGCCAGAGTCGTCGAGCAAGGTCCCCGTCGTCACGTGGGATCGAAGCCTCCCGGATGAGCGTTCATTCGACCCTGCCGATTAATTGGAACCCTACGAAAACCCTCCTATTACGAATCTAGTCTGGATAAGATTGTGAAAACCGAATCGTGACTCTCCAATAGCCGAAAACGCAGTTCATTACCAATGAAATTTGTTTAAACATTCGGGTGTGTCCAAAAATACTCCCTTAGTCCTGTCGCTGATTTGTAACAAATCGAGCAAATGAAAATCGGAGCCGATTTTGGGGTGTTGATCCTTTGCATTTGGAAGTATCCATTTCGGCGGCTTTAGCGTGGGCTTTACCCCTCATTCGAATCACACGTCCGGGCGGCCTTATATTCATCCTTCGGCACATATGTTACGCTCCATTCCCGAAACCGATTGCATCGCGGAGGTTTCACTCCCTAGAACGTCACCGACAGGAATATTGAACTCCTGTCTGGAGATATGGGCGACAAGAGGGTGGGTGGGCAAGCAGACGGTGTTCTGCCCGATATCTAAAGAAGGTCCGGGATCCCGACACTTCAACCTAGCTAGGGTTATAGCATCTAGAAAGCCGTCAGCCAGGTTATCTCTGCTAAATAATGTTGACCATTCATACTCTGCTAGTAGCAATGATGGCTTACTACATAGTATTGACCGAGGCGGCTCGAGTGTGCAGACTGGGACGCGCCAATTGGGACGTATCTCTTCATCCCTACATTCCAGGCCAATGCGGTTATAGAAGCTATGGATGTAACATGAGGTAATATACAGGTTAATCACTACGATCGAAAACAGGAATAAAATAAGGATAAGCCCCCGCGGTACAAAACCCATACTTCTATCTCGCTACTTCCATCCATGGTCCTCAGGCAGGCGAGCAAAGGATATTGGTCTGAAAGCGCCCGTCGTGACCGACATTATTCCGGCTGTCCTCTGCTCGGAAGAGTCCTCAACACGATTCCATCCCCCGTCTCTACTTCCTCTTTCTTGGTGACCGCCAGGTTCAAAGCCCACGAGAATGCTCTCCGAGACGAGTTCCAAGGGCGCGTATGTCGAGCCCAAACCATCCCCGTACTCACGACCGGGTCCCCGAAGAACGACGTTTCACTCTTCTCGGGATTGGAATAAGCAACCTTCCGCGGGTGCAGCATCATTCGTGTCACTAGTGCGGTTGTCATTGCCCATAGAAAGCTGCTCATCGACAGCGAGTAAGCATCCCTCGAGTATCCGGAGCGTTGCGTACTCCACTCACTCACAAAACTCCCAGAAAAGTGATGGGTGGGAGCAATACACTCCAAATGAGGAAGCTAAATGACCGGACCGCTTTGGTTATAAATGAAAGCGGGAAGCTTATAGCCGAGGTCAATACACAGGAAAAGACAGTCGCACCGATTACGACCTGTTGTGCCGAAACAAGGACATTGATTTAGTCTCAGTCATTTCCGTCTAGCACTTGAAACGTGCACTGGCTATAGTATAGGCTCGCGATCAAAGGGCTGTGCATTTTCACGTTTCTTAACCAGTCGCGAGTGTCACGACTAAAACTGAACGCTCCGCTTTATCCAAATGAAGCGCCGCTCCCCAGCCGGACCAGCCATCGGCGTGGGCTTCGGAGTTCAAAATCACCCCTAACAGAAAGACAAATGGGCGGAGGAACGACAGTAACCCTTTGGTTGAAGCTGGATCAGGGACGCATGGACCAAATTGCAACCGCGTCATATGAACAACATCTTAGCGTTCTAGTCCCAGCCCTTTTCGCGTGCGATCCTTCAACGGAAACGGGTCCGTACGATCTGAGAAGACCGTCAGCCAGCTTATATTCGTCAAAGCATGTTGATTATTTGAGTGGCCAACCCGCAATTCACTGTGACGGGGAATGATGAGCAGCCAGGGACTACGTACGACACGGTGGCTTAGATGCGTTCCTAAATACCAATACTGTCATTCTATCACGACAGTTCACAAAATACTGTCACATCAACGGATTAGGTGACTGTTTTGTTCGTAATGAGCGCGACAAAGATAATTACGGAGACTAGGAATACATGAGACACTCTTCCACTGAATGCAGGTTAGTCACTAAGATCGGAATCAGAAGAAATAATGATAGGCCCCCGACGCCACAAAACGCATACAGAAATCTTGCCACTTGCGCCCGTGGTCCACATATGCGGGTGCAAAGCTGCTGGTTCAAAGTCGTCAATCCAGCTACTTTCCATTCCGATGGTTTCGTAAAACAAATGCCTCCTCCCTCTCTCCGTCCTCATCTTGGTGGCCTCCGAAGTTTGCACCGTGCGAGAATACCGTCCGCGACGTGTTCCAGGTGAGCTTATGTCGTGCCCAAACTATCCTCGTACTCATGGCCGTTTCTGCAAAGAATGACGCGTCGCTTTGCTGAGGGTTGGAGTAGGCAACCTTTCGCAGATGCAGCATCATTCGTGTGACAAGCGTGGTGATCATTGCCCATATGAAGCTGTTCATCGGGTAGCGGGTCAGCATCGCCCAAGTGCCCGGGCCATTGCAAGCGTGGATCACCCACTAAAGGCCCAGAAACGCAAGGGATGGAGGTAGCGCGTTCCAAATAATGAGATTGAACACTCGAACCGCTGTGACTCAAATGGAGTGGTAAGCTCAAAGCTGGCCAATGCCGGTTGGAAAGTGGAATCGCACCGATTGTGATCTATTATGATAAGACAGAGGAGATGGAGTCAGTCTCAGCTATTTTTGTCTGGAGCGTGAACTGAGCATTTACCACGTTGTAGATAATCTGACCATAGTGTAAGCTCTTCATCAGAGGGTCCTGTATTTGATGTGAGGCGCGGTGTTCCACGAGTTTGACCAAAGTCAACACGAACACGGTCGTCTCGAATGTCAACTGCAGATTATATTTCGTCAGCTTCGCCGGTATGGCGCGCCGGGATTGGACACGTACCATAAAGGCCCATACAACGGACATCGTCGGTGGTCGGTAATCAAGAACACAGGCCTTCGCGAGAGGATCGTAATGGTCATGGGCTTTAGAAGAGGATAGTTAGTAACAAGACTTGAATCAGCTTTTTCAGAGATTTTACGAACTGAATATCTGAGCGGCAATTATGAGACTTATCACCGAGTGACAGCAGTATGCCAGAAAGTATAGGAAATAGGTGCCGATAACGACACTACGGCGTCCGCCCCAGAGAGCATGCACCCGGAAGAGAAGTAACACTTCGGAAATGTGGTCAGCTATAGCCGAAGTTTTGGCCTTGTGATCGTGGTAACGTACGATCCCAGATTGCTAATGATATTGTTTCGACTACCCCAATCGATATCACCAAACACCTACACCTAAAAAAATGCATGAATACATATTTTCAGTAGATAATCGGCAAGCGAGTGATATCCTTACGACTAGATGCGTGGACGTAGGTTACTCAACTCCCAACCTGAATGGATTAAGGAAATAACATACCACGTCTGACAGGACCACTAATCGACTTGTATCTGCCATCAAGACGGCATGATCAATTGAGACCCGCCAAAGTCAAGCTCGAGACCCACAGTAGACAGCAACCGCTTGACCGAAAGGGGCGACATATCTATTCTTTTGGTGTGTGATCATATGATGAGCCCTTTGGCCGCGGCAAACGTGATTCAAACCCTCATACCACCAAAAATAGATATTTCACCGCCGACCGAGGCGCCGCCCACCAAAATTGAATTTCTTCGTCCAACGTGCAAATATGATCCCAAACAAGCACTGTGAACCCGGCCACTAAAAACTTCTGGTGAGTATTCCCCTCCATTTGGACGACGTAAGGTGTTCTCAACTGGTCAAGAACCTTGCTGCTTCAACATGCGGAATAATACGTTGCGAGTAGGCGGGGTCGAAGGGAGGCCCTGCCATTTTTCCGGGCGTCGAGGTTGAGGGATCTCTCGTGAGGGGGCTGAACAAGAGGAGGAGAGGAGAAACCGGTATTTGAGTGGTGAACGGCCCATGTGGCTGATCGTAGACACATCAAAGAATCGACAGGACAACCAAGGCAGCGAACTCGGCGCGCTGATTCGCCAGAGAGTCATTGAGGAAGGTCCCCGTCGTCACGTGGAACCCGACCCTGAGCCTTCTTCGGCCCCGTATACTTCGCCCGTCAAACCAGAACCTGCGAACCGTCCAACTACGATTCTAGTCTACATAAGATTGTTATGTAATATCAAGTCGTAAATCTCGAATAGCCGAAAACGCGGTTCGTTTGGAATGAATTTTGTTTGGACATTCGGGTGTATCCAAAAAAAACCGCTCGGGTTTGTCCGATCGCCAATTTGGAATAAATCGAGGAAATGAAAATCCAGGGGCCGATATTGGGGGATTGATCCTTTTTATTTGAAAACTTCCGTTTCGGCATCTTTAGCGCGGGCATTCACAAACCGGGTCCGAATGGGTACCCATACTCACCCTTCAGCGCACTGCACTCCATTTCCAGGACGGCCGGCCCAAAGGGGAGGGCCTACTCCCCAAGATGGGCCTTTTGGTTCCTGCCTGGGGTAGGGCAGGCCGCAGCGTACGTGGCAAGCAGGCGGTGTCCTGACCGATACCGGAGAAGGTCGAGGTTCAACCTAAATAGGGTGATAGCATCTAGATTCGAAGACCATCAGCTAGGTTACCTCTGTCAAATGACATTTAGCATCGATGCTCTGGCTCGTAGCAATGGTGGCTGGCTACATTGGATTGACCGATTGACGAAGTGGCGGCTCTAGCGTGCGGCTCGGGACACGTCAATCAGACAGATATCTTGATAAAAACCCAGCCTACCTTCCAGGTCAGGACGACTATAGAAGCTATGGAGATAACATAATATGCTCTTTCATTTAATACAGGTTAATCACTACGATCGAGAAAGAAATAAAATAAGGATAATCCCCCACAGCACGAAACGCATACTTCTATCTCGCTACTTCTATCTATGGTCCTCAGGCAGGCGAGCAAAGGATATTGGTCTGAAAGCGTCCACCCTGACCGTCATTGGTCCGGCTGTCCTCTGCTCGGAAGGGTCCTCAACACGATTCCATCCCCCGTCTCTACCTCCTCGTTCTTGGTGACCGCTAGGTTCATATCCCATGAGAATGCTGTCCGAGACGAGTTCCAAGGGCGCGTATGTCGAGCCCAAACCATCCCCGTACTCACGGCTGGGCCCCCGAAGAACGACGTTTCACTTTGCTCGGGATTGGAATAAGCAACCTTACGCAGATGCAGCATCATCCGTGTCACCAGTGCGGTTGCCATCGCCCAAAGAAAGCTGCTCATCGACAGCGAGTAAGCATCCCTCGAGTATTCGAAGCGTTCCGTACTCCAATCACTCACAAAACTCCCAGAAAAGTGAAGGATGGGGGCAATATACTCCAAATTAGGAGGTTAAATGATCGGACCGCTTTGGTGATAAACGAAGGTGGTAAGCTTATAGCCGAGATCAATACGCAGGAAAAGGCGGTCGCACCGATTACGACCTGTTATGCCGAAACAAGGACATTGTGTTAGTCTCAGCCACTTCCGCCTAGCACTTGAGATATGCACTCACTATGTTGTAGATAATCTGGCCATAGTGTAGGCTCGCAATCAAAGGGTTGTGCATCTGATTTGAGGCGCGACGCTCGACGACTTTTATCAGCGTCAAAATGAACACGATTATCTCGTATGTTAGCTGCAGGCCATATGTCGGGTCAGTTTTTCAGTGTGATGCACCAAGAGTGAAACACATACGACAAAGGTCCATATTATGGACATCAAAGGCGGTCGGTGATCGGTGATACACGCCTTAGCGAGAGGGTCGTAATGAATGTGAGCTAAAGATGAATCCGCTCATGAATAACGCTCGAGACAACGATATGAGGACGTGGTACGAACGGGCTAGCTGAACGGCAGATATGACAGCTATCACAGTGTGGCAAGAGTTTGTCAACAAGTATAGAATGGAAGTGCCAATAACGATACTGCGACGGCCGCCCCACAGAGCATGTATCCGGAAGAGAAGAAGTACTTTGGAAATTTGGTCAGCCACGGCGGGATTTCAGTATTGTCATCGTGACCACGTACGATCCCAGAGTGCTAACGACGCTGTTTCAACGAACCCGATTGAGATCATTCCTCGCCGACATCTGAAATAAAGCATGAGACACCCGTCTATGTTAGGTATTTAGCAGGCGATTGATTTACTAACGACTAAGGTGCGGAGATGCAGGTTATATCAGCTACCAACGCAAAAGGGGAAGAGAGGAAAAACGCACTAAATCCGATAAGACCGCCAACCGGCTCATATCTGCCACGAAAAAAAGATATGCTCAGTCTAAGAACACCAAATCGAGGGTCAAGAGCTCACAAAAGACGGCAACTGCTTGACCGATAGGGGTAACATATCGATTCTATCGGAAAATAAGCGCACAATGAGCCCTAGACTGGGTGAGGTTCAAAGGAAGGCAAGACCGAAAACCAAGCGTACCAGCAAAAACAAGTACTTGACAAGCGACCGAGGCGCTGTCCACCAGAACTGGATTTCCTGGTCAAGAGTGCAGAGATGATCCCAAACAACAACTGTAAATCCGGCCACTACAAAATAGCTGGTGAGAGAAGTTTTCAAACAGATGAGGTTTCGCTGGCGCTCAACTAGTCAAGCATCTTGCTGCTTCGGTATGCGGGATGATAAGTCGCGAATAGCCGGGGTCGAAGGGAAGCCCTGCCATCCGTCCGCACCTTGACGATGAAGAGAGAGGTGAGGAGAGGAGAGCGTGAAACTTCGGATCGATCCGCGCCGGTATTTGAAGACTACGATTGTGTCCGCCGGCGCCAAGTGGCTGATCGTACACAGACTAAAACTAGGACAGCCAAGCCAGCAAAACTAGGTCCTCGAGCGTGGGATGCAATGCTGATTGGCCAGAGGGGACGGAGTGGAAGTCTCCGTCGTCACATGAGACTTGACCCTTAGGGATAGCCTTATTCTTCGCCACCTTTTCGCAGTCTCCGGTTTCCCCCGCTGATTGATTCGGAGCTTGCAAAACCAACTCCGACCACAAGTTTGATCAAAGAAATGCGATGAACGCCGATCATAGCCGGCGGGGGGTGCGATCATCGTCGGTCACCCGCCGTATTCAAAACCCCTTGGAAGACTTGGCCCATGCTGGTAGGATGTGAAGGATTTCCCGAGTTGATATCACCCATAAAAGTAATAAGTTAGGGAAGAGGGGGCCAGAGTCTCTCGCCCTTCTGCTGAAAGTCATCAAAGCGGCATGGAGCGAACCGAGCCTTGAGCCTCTGGCGTTACTGCCTAGCCCAGCCTATTTATGAGTGAAGGAAAAGGATGATGGTGTTCCTTCTCCCGACAGGCTTCGCCAGTGACACTCGTCGTGCTGGCGCAATGCATACGCGTAAGCCACAGCAAGCCACTCGGTCCACAAGGGGCATGCTAGGGGTTCTCTCCCCACACCGCTACTACGCCGCTCATGCCGGTGTCTGGCGGCAGCTCCCTCATTTAGTCTCGAGCCTGCTTAGACCCGCGATGATTGGGCCAGCGTATACAACTTGCTTGTTGTAGCTAGCGGAACCCGAGGCTGACTAAGCGGAGATGACTAAGGAGAGCTGAGGATCGAGAGCTGCGCATTCGATCCGAATACAGAAGAAGTAACGTCATTTAGCTTGGCGAAACCGATGAATGAGGAGGTAGAGGCCCTCCCATGAGCGTCGGGGCGCAAAAAAAGTTTTATTCGCGTCTGTCGTTCTTGCTCTCTCTTCACCCTCACCTCGCTCCTCTTCGCTGCTTAGATCCAACAAACACGGTTGCTTTAATTTGAAGATGCTCATAGCCGAGCAAATCTTTTGATGTGGAGCTAGAGACATAATATGAGATGTTCTTCCATTGAAACAGGTCGTTGACCGTGATCGAAACGAGAGTTGGAAATAGGGATAAGCACCCGGCGCGCACCTAGCTCGCCATTCCCGTCCACGGTCTTCATACTCGGATGCAAAGGCTGCTGGTTGGAAACCTCGGCCGTGATCGGTGTCAGTCCAGCTACCTTCCACCGTTAAGGGATTGTAGTACAATTCCCTCCCCGCTCTCTTCGACGTCTTCCTTGGAAACCGTTGGCTTTGCATCTTCCGAGAATACCGTCTTCGAAGAGTCCCAATGCGGCTTTTGTCGCGCCCATACTATCCGCGTGCTGACAGCCGTCTCACCAAAGAACGACGCCTGGCCTTGCTGGGGGTTGGAGCATGCAGCCATTCGCAGATGAAGCATCATTCGTGTGACGAGCGTGGTTACCATCGCCCATATGAAGCTGCTCGTTTAGAGCGCGTAAGCATCGCTTAATTGTCGGGCATTCCAGACTCGAATCACTCACAAAACGCCCAGAAAGACGAAAGATGGAGGCAACGTACTCCAAATAAGGAGATTGAATATTCGGACCGCTTTCATGATAAAACGAAGCGGTAAGTTCGGAGCCAAGCTAAACACATCGAAAAGCGCATTCGTACTGATTATGACCTATTATGCCAAGACAAGAAGTCAGCTTAAGTCTTAGCTGTTCTCGGCTAGCGCATGTAAATCGGCACTGACCACGTTGTAGATAATCTGGCCGTAATGCAAGCTTTCCATCAGAGGGTTGTTGATCTGATTTGAAGCGCGGTGCTCGACGACTTTGATTAGCGTTAAAATGAACACGACTGTTTCGGAAGTCAACTAGAGACAACATAATCAGTTTCGTCAAGTTGGTACGTCGAGATCGAGTTACGTACAGCAAAAGTCCATATTATAGACATCATTGGTGGTCGATGATTGGAAACGCAAGCCTTAGCGAGAGGATCGTAGTGTATGTGGGCTAGAGAACAAAGTGGTCACTAACAGGACTCGAATCGAGTTATCAAACACGATACGAACGGACTAGCCGAAAGGAACATATTAAACCTATCACCGTATGGCAGCAATATGCCATGAAGTATAGGAAGTAAGTGCCAATGACGACAGTGCGACGTCCGCCCCAAAGAGCATGTACTCGAAAGAGAAGTAGCACTTTGGGTTTAGTCAGCACAGCAGCACCTAGCCGCGCCATCGTAATTACGCACAATCCCAGATTGCTAACGACGTCGTTTCGACTACTCCAACTGACATTAGTCCCCACCTACATCTGAAATCGTGCACGAGGCTCGTTGTTTACGGCGGATAGTCGGCAAGCGAACGATCTCCTTACGACTGGGTGAGTGAGCGCAGATGATGTCAACTATCCATGCAGAAGAGCAGAGAGGGTGTAACGCACTAAATCTGATAAAACTACTAGCCGGCTCGTATCTGCCGTAGACAGTTCACGATCAATCTGGGAGGCCCAAGGTGCATCTCAAGTACTCACAGTATACAGCGACTGCTTGACTGATGGGTGTGATGTATCGATTCTATGGGAATATGAGCGGATCATGGGCTCCTCAACTAGGCGAGACTCTCTGCCAAACGAGACTGAAAACCCCTCTCACCACCAAAAACAGGTACTTGATAGCCGACCGAGGCGCTGTCCACCAAAATTGAATCTCCTGGTCAATGGTGCAAATATGATCCCAAACAAGAACTGTGAACCCAGCCACTAAAACTGCCCGATGAGCATACCGCCCAGGCGACCCCGATCTCGCCAGGAGCACTCAACTGGTTAAGCATCTTGCTGCTTCGATATGCGGGATAATCTGTAGCGAGTAAGCCGGGTCGTAGGGAAGGCCTGCCATTCGCGTGGACAGTGAAGTGAGGGGATATGAGCAGAGGAGAGCAGGAAGAGGGAAAATTGGGAACCAATCCCTATTGATGACGGTATTTGAAAGTGGTCTCGGTGCCCAACAACGCCACGGGGGCGATAGTCCGCGCGCCAAACCACCAGGCTGACCAAGCCAGCAAAAAGGGGAACCGGAGCATGGGGCGGCTGCGTTTATTGGCCCGAGAGTTTGGAGAGGAAGGTCTCCGCCGTCTTAGAAGAGACACAGTGCATCTGACCCTTCAGGGTTAGCGTGATCAGCGCAAACGTCTTCTCGATCCCCGGTAACCTTTGCTGATACATTGAGACTTGCGAATCACCGATACCACAACTTTATCCAAATAATGCAATCAACAACGGATCGTTGCGTTCACAGTTCTTAACCGGCAAAGCGCGTTGGCACGATCGATAAATTTACGCTCGGCTGCATGCAATGCGTTGCTGTTGGACAGACTGACTGGCTGTCCTGTGTTTACGAGAATGAGAATATTTCCCGATTTCAATCACCTTAACAAGGGTATTAAAGGGAGGGACTGTACCCCTAGTGTCAGACTTATCAGACGAGCGCGCTTGGAGCGAGTTGCGGCAACTGACCATCGCAGCCAGCCATCTTTACTCTCCGTCACGCCCTTTTTCTTGCACTGTTGCACGAATTGGCGAACGGAGAGTGGAATGCAACAATTGCCCGAAGAAAGAAGCCGGAGGTCTGAAGAGATATGCTCTATGAGTTATAGACACGGCTATGACGAATGAAGTAATGCAATCCGTTCGTCCCATCTATGCTTAGACTTATCTCTTTCACATCGCCACTATGCCTATTCGAGATGGCGTTCGGTTCCTTCTAGCTACAGTTACATCCCGTCCTTAGCCTCGACCCTGCCCGGAGCCACCGAGGAAAACTCACCTTCTACGCAATCATGTTGTTAATCAGACTACGTATGTATTCGCAAGCTCAGAAGAAATTCCATCTGGACCCCGTCGAAAGTTAGTCCAAGCGACTACAGTATCCACAGGATTTGTCCCGCCCTCAGGATCTATGTGAATCGGCCTCGAACGCGGGCTGATGGGAGGCTGGTCACCGTTCTTCGCTTTCAGGAGTCATTCATAAATAGTCCGGTGCTTTAAGTTCAGAATCGGCATTCAGCCGTCGCCTAGACTTTCTTTTTTTTGGGGGGGGGGGGCAAATGATCGGGTGTCAAGAGAAACCGATCCTGCACGTCAGAAATTCTGAAGCATGATGCTGCAGTAACTTCCCGACGGCGAAAGCTCGAACTTAAGCGGATTATCATTATGCCGTTTTGGGCTCACAGCCATAGCTAGCTTCACATTCTATGGTCACTGTTTCTTGAGTAACTTTTACTGAACTGGAAAGAGGCGGGAAAACGAGCCCTTTAACGGGTGGGAGGATACTACATGGAATGCAGTTTCATTAAATACATGTTAATCACAGCGTCGAAGCCAAATATAAAATAAGGATAAGTCTCCGAATATAGGAGTCGAGTAATCCATATATCGCATTTGTGTCCATAGGTCTTACCCGAGGGAGTGGCCTTCCGTTTCCGAAAGCGTCCGCCATTGTCACCGTCAGTTCAACTGCTTTCCATCCACAAAAATCCTTAACGCGATTGCCTCCCCCCTCTCCCCATCGTCGTTGCACCGGACGGCATTTTCACAATTATCAGTGGCAGCCGGGTGCTCATCGCGCGAGAACAACGTCTCAGATACGGTTAAGGGTGGTGGTTGTCGAGCCCAAACTATTTGCGTACTTAGAGCCGTGTCCCCAACAAAGGATGCGTGGCTGTGCTGAGGGTTGGAACAGGCGACTCTTCGCAGATGCAGCATCATCCGAGTGACGAGTGCAGTTATCATCGCCCAAATGAAACTGTGGATAGATAGTGACTTAGTATCGCTCAACCATACACAGTATAATATTATACGTTCAAATTACTCACAAAACGCCGAGAAAGGTGAGAGATGGAGGTAATGTGATCCAAATGAAAAGATTGAATATTCGAATACCTTAGCCGCGAGTCAAGCCGGTAAGTTCGGCGCTAAGTTGAATATCTGGAAAGGCAATCGTACCGATGATGACCTGATAATATGCCAGGAAGGCGGGGGTCAGCTCATCACTCGATTGTTTCTGTTTAGGATTGGGTGGGAGGAGAACTGACTACGTTGTAAATAACCTGACCATAATGTAAGCTGTTCATGAGGGGGTTGTGGGTTCGATCGTTGGCGCGCTGTTCGACAACTTTGACCGTAGTCAAGGCGAACACGACCGTCTCAGAAAACAGCTGGAATCCGCGGATCGAGTCAGCTTTGAGGTGTGATGCATCGTGATCGAAGCGCCTACAGAGAAAATCCATTCAAATGCCATCACGCTTGGTCGGTTCATAGCAACGCAAGTCTGAGCGAAAGTATCGTAATATATGTGGGCTAGAAAGAAGAATGTCGTTAAAGGGTCTCGAGTCACCGTTGTCAGAGAAGCTACGAACGGACTAGCTGAATGGCACTTATTAGACCTACTACCGCATGGCATGAATATGCCAAGAAGTAGAGGACGTAAGTCCCAACGACGAGACGGCGATGACCGCCCCACAGGGCGTGTACCCTAAATAGTAGTAGTACTTTGGAATCTCGTCAACTTGGGTAGAGTCTTCAAGGAGTCGCCGCAATAACGTCCAATCCCAGACAGATAACGACCACGTTTCGACAAAACCCATTGACATTATCATCCACCTACACCTAAGGTTAAGCATGAGACTCGGATTTTGGTGCAAGGAGGCGATTTTCCTACGACTAGACACGGGGGAGGGAGGTAATGTTAGCTATTAATCGTATAGGCGCAGAAAGGCAACATACGATATCTGACAAGACTGCGAGTCTGCTCATATCTGCGATGAACGTCAGACAAATCCTGAGAACTCGAGCACAAGTACTCACAGTAGATGCCAAGTACCTGGGTAAGGGGAGTAATATAACGATTCTCCGAGACAGAACCACACCGTGAGCCATCACCGCTTGGCGCGCCGCGAGATTAAACCCGAAAATCGATCTTACAACCAGAAATAGATATTTGACTAGCGACGGAGGCGCTGTCCATAAGAATCGAATCTCCTCGTCTATAGTACAGATATGATCCCAAATAAGAACCCGGCCACTGAATAATGCTCGGTCAGGATACATTGCAGTTGAACGAAAATCTGTCAGGTGGTGCACTCAACTCGTCAAGCATCTTGTTGCTTCAGCATGCAGGATAACTTGGGGCGTGTGGACGGGGTCATACTGACCTGCCATTCGTCTGGCGTATGAGGATGACGGGGGAGGGGGTCGAGTAGGGAGTGCGAAGAAAGGAGAACTCGCAACTCGACCTAGTTGATGGCATTTGAAGGCGGCGAACGTGGCCAACAGCCCAGGTGGCCGATCATATGGACACCACAAGCTAGGGGGATGAGGCCCATGGCGTGTGGTGCAAACGCTGATTGGCCAGAAAGTCGCCGGAAGTAAGGTCTCCGTCGTAGACTGGAAGCCTTAGTCCCCCCGCCCTTCAGGGTGAGCTTGATCTTCTCGAGCTTTGTCTGAGTCTAGCAACGTTCTCTGCTGATAGATGTGGCACTTACGGCAAGTCTATCGAGTCTAAGTGTGCGATTCCAGTTGAACGGTTTGAATGGTTCAGCGCCGGCACAGGACCGGAACAGGGCCACGGCCAGTGGAACGGTGTTGTCGTCCAGCGATACCCAAAACCGTTACTCTCCGGGACGAGCCCCATTTATCCTATTCCCGCTCAAGAGGAGTAGAAAGGGGGAGGTGGATCAAAGTGTGAACAACAACCAGGGACGTAGATGAACGTCGGGTTCTCACCCACGCTCGACGTTTTCACAATTTTCGTACTGCATAAGTTCCATTTTGAAGGGTAAAAGTGGAAACTGAGATAGGAAAGACAGAAAGACAGAAAGTAAGAAGGTTTCGTCGTGGAGGTGAGGGTGGTTGCTCAGCAGGTTCCGCCGTAACAAAGATTGTGCCCTTATTCCTGAACTCGGACGGAACCAATTCGACGAAAAGGCCAAGGCTCGCCTCCCCCACAACAATGAACGAAATAAGACTGCTCGCAAATGAGAAGGTCTGTTGATTGCGGCGCCCAAAACCTGACATGTGGTCGAGACTCCAACACAGAACACAGGGCTGTAATCCGCGCAGCCATCGAAGCTATGTCACGACCTAGAAGCTTGGTTGACGAGAGGCTTGTCATCTTCGCTCTCAGGAACCATTCCACAAGTGCTGCACTTCAAAAAGAGACGCATTAAATTAAATGTAGGAACTACCGTTGATGCAGAATCGAGGATGCGCCGTTGAAAAGGAAACAGGGCCGAATTATCAGATGACCATGGGAAGCATTTTTTCCCATTTAGAAAACCTGAATCATGGTATTACGGTAGCAGAACTAAAAGCTCAACTCGAAAGTGGTACATGATATAATGATAATCTGAGAACTCCGGAACAAACCACCTCGTCATTGGTGCTTGCTATAACTATCCTCGAGTAGCACTGAACGGCGCCTTTCTCCAACGGCCGATCTAAGAAATCCACTACGGCCATAATCTTGACGGCTTCGCTCGGACCTTCCTCAACTCAATGTTTGGATCGCGTCCCTGCCCACTCCCATTCCAGTCACTATCCTCGTCCTCAATGACCCGCACCTCGGCCTGAGATAAGGTGTGAATAGACGATTCCATTGTTGTGGTGTTGTTGACGTTCCTCCGTGCCCAAACGACCCTCGTGTTCTGGACCGGAGCAGTCTCACCGAAGAAAGCCGTTTCGGCGGGCCCAGCCCGATCACACGCGGCTCGACGGAGATGTAACATAATTCGTGACACGAGCGTGGTGACTATCGCCCATATAAAGCTGTGCGGGCAGGGGTTTATGTGAACAGTCCATTCCTTGATGTGTGGGAAGCACTTACAAGACACCTAGGAACAATAATGAAGGCGGTAAAAGCCCCCAAATGACAAGATTGAGGGCCCGGACAACTAAGGTGGCGGATCATTCAGACGGATGCGTGAGCTTTTCATATAGGGATAAGGGCTCTTACCGATGATAATCTATGGACGACCAGTTCAAAGGGACCATTAGGCTATACTGGTTCGTGCGAGATGAACGTGCGGTACGTACGACATAGTAAATGAATTGGCCGCTGTAAAGGCTCGTCACCACTGGAGACCGCATCTGAGCACCACGACGAAGACGGAAGGCTTTGGCTGCCGTCAAGATAAATACGATTATTTCGCAACATAGCTTTGGGAGAGAATGGGTGTCCGAATAGTCAGTTTTCCTGCTCTCGAGTGGGGGAGAAGTGGGGAAGACGCACTGCGAACGACCATATTATAGTCATTCCTTTAGGTTTGAAATCTGAAGCGCACGTCCTAACATATTGGCCGTAATGTAGATGTGCTAGCCAACCAAAAGGATACCGATGAGCGAATGAGCTCGACAACGCAGGCGTTTTGACTTACGCCACAACTGGACAGCACTAACCAAACCCACGCTCGTGATGCATGCGTACGCCACAAAGTAGAGACCGTAGGTGGTCATTACAATGCTCTTGCGCCCACCCCAAAGGGCGTGTAGTCGGTATAGAAGAAGGACTACCAGGTGAGCGTCAGCGATCTGCGGGTTGTGGGGGCCCCAGTGAAAAAAAACCTACGATCCGAAATGGCTAGAGATAAAATTTCAACAAAGCCGCCCGCGGAAATCCACCATTTGCAGCTGAAAATCTGGTCAGCAGAGTGTTACGGCGCCAGAGGGATCGAACTCTCACAACTGCGAACAAGGAGAAGGTTAGCTTAGTCATCAAGGGTAAACGAGCGGTAATCGGCTCACTATATCCGGGAAGACAGCCAACCGGCTCATCTCTGCCGGACGTGTGAACGAATGTGTGGGAACTAAATATAGATAGGCAAGTGCTCACGATAAACCACTACCGCCTGGAAGGCTGGGGATAGGTACCGATTCTAGCAATAGGATTTCAACGCATGAGATATTCAGCTCTGCATAGAACGAAGAGGGTACGTACAATCAAGTACAAGACTTTCACGAGAGACCTTGGAGCCGTCCACATGAACCGAACCTCGTCATCGAAAGTAGAGATGTGGTCCCACACAAGGATAGTGAACCCCGCGACTAGAAACATCCAAATATTAGAAATTCAAGTGCAAATGATCAGATATCAGAAGCCCGACTCAACTCGTTACATATCGTGAGGCGTCTGCATGTCGTATGAGCCGTTCCACGTACGCCAAATCATGAGTAAAGTCTGACATTCATCTGATGTTCAGCAGAGAACCGGAGACACAGTAGCGGAGAAAAGGGTTTACAATCCGGCGGGACGAAAGGAGGTGCGTGAAAGCGGGAGCCGCAACTGGTGGGGGGCTGGTATTTGAGAGACATGGGCGGGACCATGGCGGTTCCGAGCGTCGGACCCTTAACGCCTTGATTGTTCGGTCGAGACCTTGGGCAACCAATCAAGTTCGTTGGTCTTAGACGAAACCCGGATTGAAGGGTCCCAGTCGGAATAATTAGTCCCGTGAGACAACTTGGCCCGGACTAGTGGTCAAGCCCCTGAGCCAAACACAAGACACGTTTCAAAGCCCCGACCGAATGGAAGTTGCACACGCTTGGGGATAGCGGCATCGAAGGTTGGGTTTATGTAAGGTCTATGCCTGATAGATTCCGAGTAGAACATCAGGGATGACAATATTGATATCGCGTCAGAAAGATGACTAGGCTAGGTGATTGGCCACGACAACTGCGCCAAGTGTATGTGCTAACGTTGTCGCCCCATGGAAGTTTCTTCCTGAGCTGGAAGGTGGCTTGCCGTACGTGAACGATGTTTCTCGGAACAAAAGTTCTACCTCGGCAATAGCAATTACAACTGGGCCGGGGCTGCAAGATCTGTCTCAGGTTTTTTTTTTTTCGGGCCAGCGATGCTGAAGCGAGACGCCACAGACTAAGTAAATACTCTAAAGACAAGCGAGCCAATGATCGTCCGAGCTTCCGATCCTTCCTCGTGACTAACGCTGCCCGTCTAAAACTTGCTCAACCCGAGGGGTCTGGCTTCGTGATAGTTATCGGCGGTTAAGGACATTCGCGGTTATATTATCTTCAATCTTCTACTAACTATATATGTCGGATTGACAAAGTTTTTCTGCACACCTTTGCACAGGAGGACATACCTGATTAGCCCCGGCAACGACGGTAGCCCACGAGCAACTATTATAAGATGTACGGAGATGGCCGAGACGCTGCCCAAGACGCTGCCCAAGTACAGTAGTTTGAGGGCGATTACGGACCAAGGATGCGTGAAGAGAACGGGGAGAGATCGTAATGACGAAATTCATTGGGGCCACCGCCCAATAGATGCTGGGGATCAGACGGCGAGTTGATCAACCAGTGCCCAGACTACCTCCTCCTTGTTTGGTCCTTCCCCGAGATTGACGAGATCGGGGTTGGGCGCTGTGGAAGCACATCAGCAGCCGAAGCGAGGTGAGGGGGCAGGCGGCAAACCGAGCAAACTCAAGCCTCACGGCCGAGGAAGGATCGATCAGTCGGCTAGTGTCTGCAGTGAACCGCCCTTGTCAGCCAAAGATCAACGCGGTACTGAGCGCTGCAATCTTGTCAAGGACTTTACCAAGAACTCCACATTGTCTTACTCAAGCTTAAGTGAGGCGTCTGACCTCTCGAGACTGGGGATGATCGTTTAGGCCGGCGGCAGCTTCTCGCTAGCCTCAACCATCCATGATTCACGCAACAAACGATCTTCCAGAAGGGTCATCTAGAACAAACGAACTTGTAAACCAGATATAGAAATATTGATTAAACCACCCGTAGGAACGAAACAATCATTTGAGCATTACCCGTATGTAATTGGACAACAGGTGCAACCGAGACCAGAACCGACGCTGGCAAGACCGGATCCCCACCTACAAGCTCCACCCGGCTCCCTTGTACATATCGCGGCAAGGCGACGAACCCTCCCGCTGATCTGCCGTACACACCCCAGAGTCACACTTCTTCAATCGGCATCCCCGCGTTCCGCCACATCAGTATAACCGGTAGTAAGGTGCAATTGCAAATCTACATGCTGGATGCCGAATCCTGCTAGTAATACATCGAAGAAAGGACCAAAGGCAAAGTGATCATGGTATGTAAGAGCTTGCGAGACGCCTCGAATGCTTAATGGGTTCTTGTTTCCATTCCATCGAGATGGTTTGACGTGTTCCAATCTTTACGACCCCGTTTGGGTGGCTACTCATACAACTTTGTGTGTTCGACTTCTGAAGTCCTGCAATTCGATCCCCTCGCCACCACGCTCTTCGTTGCTTTGGCTAGTGATTGCACCAGCGTCTACTGGTGGTCCAGCAGCTCGCTCGTCCTCTGGAGTTATCGTACGGAGAGAGGTGTCGAAGGTGTCGTAGCGCCGTGCCCACACTATTCGAGTGCTGTAAGCCGTCTCCGCGAAGAACGTTTGGTCGGTCTGCATGTTGGAGCAGGCTACGCCCCTGAGCTTCAGCATGATTCGGGATACGAGTGCGGTAACGAGCGCCCAGATGAAGCTGTGTGTGGACGCGTCAGGTGTTAGCCGATTTTCTGTTGGGAGTCGGTTATGACTGCTTACGACACGCCAAGGTAGAGCAACGACGGAGGCAAAACGTTCCAGATGCAGAGGTTGAATGTACGAACGACTAGGTGATAGAACACATTAGACCGCTGGCCGTAGTCACCTCAGAAGAAAAGACAGTCTCACAAATAATAATCTGTTTAGGGTAATCAAATGTGATAGGAGTAGCAGGGACCTGGTTAACCAACGTCTCAAATCATTCACATCCATGGATAGTACTTACGGTATAGTAAAAGAACTGGTCGCGGTATAGACTTTTGAGTAAGGGAGTTTGAATGTCGTGGGATCTGCGGTGTTGGAGAGCCTTCATCAACGTCATGGCGAAAACGATCAATTCGGAGAAGAGCTATACGGAGGTAGTCACCAGTAATTTAGTCATTCAGCCTCTGAGCGTGAAGCCGAACCAATGGGACTCACGGCGAAGGCCCATAATGCAGACATTAAAGCCGGTCTGTCGTCGGAAGAGCACATTTTGGCTAATTTGGAGTAATGTACGTGGGCTGGAGCGTGGGCCTCGTTAGAAAGAAGCTCAACCGCAAATGGAACTCGGACGAACGGGTAATGTCGATGGCGGTTTTGACGCCAGTCCCAACGAGGCAGGAGTACGCAACGAAGTAGAGGGCATAAGTGCCAATGACGATCCTTCTTTTACCGCCCCAAAGGGCATGCAGCCTGAAGAGGAGTAGCACTTAGTGAGACTCGTTAGTGGAGTCAATACGTGATACACACGAGGCGGGGGGCTTACGATCCAAGGATGCCATTGAGACGATCTCTGCAAACCCGTTGATTAGATTCCATATCTTACAGCTGGATGGTCGAGAAAGGACGTGAATCACGGGATGTTCCAACCTCCGAGTCGTGTGGCTTCTTACAACTGGGGATGACACGGGCGAACTTCGTTAGCCTAACGCCGAAACGCGCAATATGGGTAACGCACTGTATCTGAGAAGCCTGCTGAATGGGTCATCTCTACATATAGAAGTGATAAGTATAACTGCGACGTGAACTGATGGAGCGGGGAGAATTCATAACCCACGATAGAGAGTGACGGATTGAAAAATGGGAGTCAGGTATCGATTCTATGGAATTCGGAAAGCACACAAGTCCGCCAAGTTCATCAGCCGGAGGATCGGGGCAAGGAATAGAGACCCTCATACCCCCAGGAACAACGTCTTCACTAGAGACTTCGGTGCAGGCCACATGAATCGCACCTCATCCTTGAACGTGCAAGCATAATCCCAAACAAGGAGTGTATAACCAGCGACTAGAAGATTGCGTCAGATCAAGGCGGCCGGTGGTACAGCCATGAAACGCCACAAACTCGTGAGATACTTAGTCGCCCAAGCATGCAGAACCACCTCCCGAGCAAATGCTGGATCATCAGTAAGTTCGAGCATTCATCAGGTGGCACGAGAACAGAAGTTGGAGATCGGAGGAGGATAGCGGCGTGCGTACGGGGATATGCTCGGTAGGCTGATAAGGCAGGGGTTGCGTCGTGCCTGTTTGAACCCCGCCACTCGACGGGTCCGAAGAAAGGCAGCCTTGTCGATAAATTATATCTTCCTAGTTTCTGACCTTAGCTAGTGCCTCGATAGGTTAGGGACCGAAACGTGACGATCGCGACGCTGATTGGCTGTTCGGTAGCAAGGGTCCCGTGGTGCGGCTTGGCTTGGTCTCGATCAACGGATACCGACCGCGGCCCGCTCGTCCTCGGAAAAGGGGGGAATTGTTATCATGGAACGTGCCGTGTGAGCCCGAAATACATCATCTAACTAGACGGCTATTTCTAGTACCAAGAGTGAATACGGCGTACTTTTCGTGTGATCAATGGGAACAACTCGGGCGTCAAAATAAAGAGGGAGACCTCCTCGACCCTGCTAGCTCTCGCTCGAGTTCAAGGGAGCTGTCAAAAACCCATCATTTTAGGGTCACTGACAGCGGAGGGAGCACCAAACCAGGAAACATTCGGGGATGTGAAGTCGGTGAGCCTACTCAAGCGCCACATTGTTTACCTGAATTGGAATTTCAAATAACTCGCACAACTACGATCACTCTAGCTTAGTTTCAAGTGACTTTACTGCTGGTTTTTAGCAGGACTGTCGTGACCAAAAAGGGACGGTCCCTCCAAAAAGGCCCTTTCATCCAACCGGCCCGTCCTCGGCGATGTCTGACCCATTTTTATCCCTGCTCTCCTCTAGTTCAGGATCTTGGCGTTGCCGGAGCCCCAAACAGAAGTGAGACACAGCCCGAACTACTGAATGGCGGTCTGAGAGTTGTGACACTGTGAGTCACTAATTGAAACGCCAGGGAACACCACACTGAAACGTTGGGGTCTGCAGTCCTACACTGCATTCCATGACCCTATGGCAGAGACAGTGGAACGAAGATCGGTTCTCTCGCCTCCATCGAACGCCTCCGTGGGCCAAGCCCTGCACCAAGCCTCAGTCTTCGTGATCGAGAGGAGATCCTAATGCTTCTGTCGAGGATTTGGAAGAGCGTGCGCATCATTGATGGTGGCTTGTTCCCTTCTTGAAGACGTCGCTTCCGAGTGGCTAACCAAACCTGGCGAATGCGAACATGTAAACACAAAGGACTCGACACAGCCAGAGAGATGCTCAAGTTCAGAGGTATGTCGGGCCCGTCTTGTGCACACGGGTTGGAAGAGACAGCGGTTTCAGGGCATAGCAATGAGATGAAGTCCGATTTACTGGACAAAAAGAAAGATTTCGCTTGCCCCTTTGCTTCCAAAAGAGGATTTATGAGCGAGACCCTTCGAAGGCCAGGATTGGTTGGCCGGTGCCGCTCCTTCACCACGGCAAAGTCCGGTTTTTTACGCTTCGACCGGCTTCTAGAGGATGTTGCCCAGAGCCCATCCTTATTTCGGTTGGAGTTCCTGGGAGAAGATTAGGCAAA
This sequence comes from Tulasnella sp. UAMH 9824, assembly GCA_019633595.1. NCBI lineage: Eukaryota > Fungi > Basidiomycota > Agaricomycetes > Cantharellales > Tulasnellaceae > Tulasnella > Tulasnella sp. UAMH 9824. The sequence goes on from WSUI01000056.1 coordinate 75,709, forward strand.
AGTGTGCAACGGACCGCATGGCTTCCAAGACCGTCAGGCATCTGTCCGGTGGCAGTCTTCTGGCGGACAATCTGATAGGGTTTTCGATCTTGAAGTACCTCGGTTAACTTTCAGGGACTCGATATCTAGGGCTCTCTTAAGCCCAAGCTACCCAATAGGCCAACTTCTGATGCTCCAAATGCCTGCGATAAGAGACGGGACTAGGGGTGTGGCACGACCATCGCTCCAGTCTGGGGTTATTGCGCAAGATGCAGACCACTCCCTGCATCTTCTCCGTGCCGAGATTGCCACTGCATCCCGTGAGGGCCCATCTCACATCCTCTTGCTGACTAATCTCGGTTCAACGGCCTGGTGAATGCTGACGAGTGCCGTTGGAAGAGTGATGCCAGTTAGAGATACGTTGGGTGTTTCCATGACATAAGTTACAACGATGCGTGGAAAGTTCCTCTTTTTAGGGATATTCCACTTCTAATCCTTTGACTTTTGTCGCTTAGGGCGTCAGCCTTAGCGTAGTTGGGACTATAGATTGCCCAGGTCGTGCCACCTGCGCGGAACTTCGGCGCAGAATTTTAGCCATTGCTCCGACCTACGCACCTCGGTATCTCCCGAATAAATGGTAGGAACGAAATGCGGGCCCTATGCACCGTAGTATACAGAAGGTCAGGTGGGGAAATATAACCATTAATTATATCTTCCGAGTCCGAAACACGCTCTCAGGTAGAAACCGGCCCCCGATCTCGCAGTCATGAAAGGGGAACGAATATCAATTTCTGCGCAAGACGAACAGGTTTAATCGAGAGCTTCCAACTGCTGAGACAGTGTGGTCGAAACAGCTGGGCATCCGACACCCGGTCCCCTCAAGTTCTGAATCGTAATCAGACTAGCGATGATCCGGGACTTCTTACTTGCGACGCTATCGTCGAGCGGGAAGTCGACCTTGACATCAGGGTTGTGCACAGCTTTTCCAGCGACGGCGTTATCTTGGAGCTGGCTGATGAACTCCTCCCGAGGTGGAGGGCATTGGCAAGGAATTTTGGGTCCGCCCGGAATTGCGCCATCACAGTTTCCAGTTCCTGGATGAGAAGAAGGTCCAAGTCCCAATCAGCTTTGCATTGAAATAGATGAAAGGGTGTGCGTATTCACCGTCCGGATTGACACCAGATTCAAAGCCGAGTTCGGGAGCTAGCGCGGCGACTTGGGCACGGAAGTCAGTTGAACCGGCAGGGACAGCAGTCGTTGTGGCTGCAGGAACAGGGGTCGACGTCTATGATTCGCATCGAAAACAAAAGAAAGGGTATCCAAACGTCAGATGTGTTAGGTCTCCGCTTTGAATTCAATCAATTCACAGTAGCAACCGGCGTAACCGTGGCAGCAGGGACGTTGGTATTGCCGCTTGCAAGCTGGTCCTGGAGAGCTTTACGACGAGCATTGAGCGTGGTTGACGCAGCTGGACATCCAACACCAGGTCCCCTGAGATTTTGAAGGGTGACTAGAACGCCGTTGATACGCGAGATTTCGGACTGAATGGAATCGTCCTTCGGGAAATCGAAGGAAACGACGGTGTTATTGACACAATGGCCAGCAGCGATGTTTTCGTTTAATGCCTATTAAATGGATTCGAGACTATGAATGGGAGCTGCCTTGGGTGGAGATTGAGCGCCAGCAAGACTTACCTTCAGCATCACATCGCGTGGTGGAGGGCAAAAGCACGGGATTTTGACGTTAGTTCCGGGCGCTCCATCGCAGTCTCCAGTGCCTAGGATCGAGAAAAAAACCGTCAGCCCAGCTTTCGGAACGATGTTTGGTGCCAGGGAGGCTGCGCACCAGTTGGGTTTACACCACTCTCGAAACCGAAGTCGGGAACAATGGATGGGTCGACATCCCGCTTCCTCCACTGAGATAATGGGTATGCTGAGACGTAGGCTGCGGTAGCAACGAAGATAGCAAACGAGGAAAGCTTCATGTGGGACAAGTCGAAGGGGGCTCAGAAATGCAAAAAGTTTGTCGCGTCAAGCAGAAACGTTTGAGAATAAAGGAAAGTGAGTTGCTGAAAAGCGCAAGTTGGATTTATGAAAAGGAAGGGAAACACGACCGGCGTGCAAAGACGAAAAAAAAGAAGTCGGTGGAGTGGTGGTGGCAAAGGGAGAGGAAAACTCGAAGCCACGAACAGAGTGCACGCTGGTCGATCCCTGTCCCTTTATATCCGCTCTACGTCACGTGGACTACATTTAAACGTTTGGTGTCGTCACCTCCGCCCGCCGACGAAGCACTGTGCCCTGACGCGTAGAGAGACAGAAGCGGTTTCGTCTCCGCCGGCCTCGAGGCATGTATTTGTTACCAGCGCGGCGCGTCGTTAGGGGACGTGAAGAAAGGCCACGACCACCGCATGGGCCAGCTTCACAGCACGGATAATTGAGAGGTATAACCAAAGATCAACCGATCTATAACACTGGCGGTAGCAGTTCCTTGAGAGTGGGGGTGGTTGCTTAGCTCATTGCCTGATTCCGGAAACGGAGTTCTCGCATCAACTTCCAAGAGGTATTTGTAGTTACCGACACCGCTCCACCATTCTGTCAGCTAGAGCAATGATCCTCCAGCCGGAGATAGGGGGTAGCGGCTCTTGAGATAAGGAGCCATCTGCAAGGCCTTGGTTCTTCTGGTCCCAATTTGGGAGCACCGTCCCGCTGCTGACACACGCATCATCCCACGTGACATCGACGACTTTGCCCCTCCACCTGTCAACCGTGACCGATAGGCAGCACTTATATATAGACAGCGATCCCTTAAGCAAGCACGTCCTCATCACACCTCATCTCTTACTCTGTCGCGTCTGTCGGGTACAACCATTCCTTCCATGTCATCGGAAAGCGTCATGAAGGCGGTTCTGGTCAAGGACGGTAAAGGTCCTATCGAAAATTTGTATATCGGGGATGCCCCGAAGCCTCAAGCTACTTTACCGGGTCAAGTTCTAGTGAAGGTATGTGGTATGGGGCTTGAGCTGCTTAAATGGAACTGTGACGCAACCTATTCTCGCAGGTCAGGATGTTCGGATTGAACCGAATGGACATATGGTGTGCCTCCTCTGTCCTAGATCAACATACTTTTCGCTCTGGATAACGCCGTAATACCTCACCTACAGGCAGCGCGAAGGCAAATATCCTGTTCCCCCTGGAACGACCGAAATCATGGGAGTGGAATTTTCTGGTTTGGTGGCTGAGGTCGGTCCAACCGTCCAGGATTTCCACATAGGGGACGAGGTTTTTGGTCTCGCGTATGGCGTACGTACTCGGTCACTCGTTCCGTCTCGGCTGTTGCTAACCACCGTAACGTAGGGAGCATACGCCGAGTACGTACTTGTCGATGTAGGGATGCTGCTCCCGAAGCGTTCCGAACTCTCCTGGGAGCACGCTGCAGCCATTCCCGAGGCATGGTTAACAGCCTATCAAGCTCTAGTTCTAAATACAAATATCAGAGAAGGCGACGACGTTCTCATTCATGCCGGCGCGTCCGGCGTCGGCATAGCTGCGATCCAATTAGCAAACTTTTTCAAAGCGTGAGGGCCCCTAACCTTAACCATCTATTGCAAGTGTCGTTGACCTGTGCTTGGCTTGGAAAGGAACCGCATCATCTCTACCGCAGGATCCCAAGAGAAGCTCGATTTTCTGAAATCAATGCCACTGCCACCGACAGATACCGTGAACTACAAGACCGAGGACTTTTCGAAGCGTGTGGCCGAAATAACTGGCGGAAAGGGTGTTGATGTCATCGTGGACTTCGTTGGCCAAGTACGTTCCCTGCTCCACAATTACTAGCTTTCATAGTTTACATTTAGCGAACAATTCTGATTTTTATTACAGGACTACTGGAACAAAAACATTTCATCCCTTGCATTAGATGGTCGAATGGTTCTTTTGGCAACACTAGGCGGAGGATCGATGCCACAAGGCGCGGAAATCACCCCAATATTGTACAAGCGACTCCGCATCCAAGGGTCAACTCTACGCAGTCGAAGCCAAGAGTACCAGAATGAGCTTATAAATGGCTTTAAGCGGGATGCTCTTAACAAAATCGAAGGATGCAGTACTGGAAGTCAAGGAGAAGCTGGGCATTTCAAAATATACGTTCACAAGGTCAGTCAACACGGCAACGTATCCGAGGACGTGCATTGGATAACATCTGTAATTTCCATGTAAGGTATTCAAATGGACTGAAATACAAGACGCTCATCGGGAGATGGAACAGAACAAAAACAGTGGAAAGATCGTCGTCGAGGTTGCGTAGACTTGACGCTCGAATCCAGCTCTGTTTCTACTCTTTTAAAGTACCAGTAATGAATGAAATTTTCAAGCTAAATAAGGGCGTGACAGCTTCGGTAGCGTGGTTCGGCTGCTCTGGAGACACGGCGTACGGTGGCAGCGAGATTGGAGAGTGGCTGGGCTGGGGAACCTCACGTAATCAATACTCGAATTGTGTAATAGAGAACGAATGTCAGATCAGAAGTGTATGCAATCCTGATACGCACCGCTATGACAGACGCATTGCGACCGCGTAGTCGCTGCGTTCATACCTGCCTTCCATCATCGTTTCCTCCCATCGCGCTCGTTCCGCGACCGCGACCGCGCCCTCACCACTCGCACTGATTCGCCTCTGCATGGCCACTGTATCGATATATTGTGCCTCACGGAGTAATCCGAATTGAATATTTGTCAAAAGTAGCTTGTCTCTTTCGCTTGACCTCGCACTACATCTCCTGCCGGTTGGCCGAGGGTGGTCAGCGGCCTAACGGAGTTTGACTTGGGTCTCCGTCGACTCGCCTTGGGCCAACAGGTTCCCTTAGTACCCTACGCACGTGTTGTTCCCCTTTCGAGTAATCTCCCGCACCAAAAGACTTCAGACCGAGGGGCACGGCATTGAGTCTCCGCCACGGAGAACCGCGGAGTGGGACATTATAAGCGAGGGGGGGGAGTAGCGCCTGGAAGGCCAAACTGACACGCGCGTCATCCCACGTGACATCAGCGACTTGCGCCTCTACCTGTCACCGTCACCACTTATATAAATGGACAGGAATCCCTAATGGGACAACCTCAACACACTTCACTTCCTGACTTCGTCTCATCTATCGGGTACAAGCATCACCATGTCATCGAAAAGCGTCATGAAGGCAGTTTTGGTCAAGGATGGTAAAGGTCCTATCGAAAATTTGTACATCGGTGATGCCCCCAAACCTCAAGCTAGTTTATCGGGCCAGGTTCTAGTGAAGGTATGTGGTATGAGGGTTGAGCTGGTTATATGAAATTGTGACACAACCTATTCTCTGCAGGTCAAGATGTTCGGATTGAACCGAATGGACATATCGTATGTCTTCCTCGTCCTATACCCGCATACTTTTCGCTCTAGATAGCCCAATTTATGCTGTAACCACCTACAGACAACGCGAAGGGTGGTATCCCCTTCCCCCTGGGACGACCGAAATCCTTGGGGTGGAGTTTTCTGGTTCCGTGGCTGAGGTCGGTCCAGACGTCCAAGATTTCCACGTAGGGGACGAGGTTTTTGGCCTCGCGTATGGCGTACGTGCTCAGTTACTTGATCCGTCTCGGCTAATTAATCACCGTAACGTAGGGAGCATACGCCGAGTATATACTCGTCAATGCAGGGATGCTGCTCCCGAAGCATCCCCAACTCTCCTGGGAGCACGCTGCAGCCATTCCCGAGGCATGGTTAACAGCCTATCAAGCTCTGGTTATGAATACAAATATCAAAGAAAGCGATAACGTTCTCATTCATGCCGGCGCGTCCGGCGTCGGCATAGCTGCGATCCAATTAGCAAACTTTTTCAAAGCGTGAGGGCCCCTAACCTTAACCTTTTATTGCAAGTGTCGTTGACCTGTGCTTGCTTGGAAAGGAACCGCATCATCTCTACCGCAGGATCCCAAGAGAAACTCGATTTTCTGAAATCAATGCCACTGCCACCGACGGATACCGTAAACTACAAGACCGAGGACTTTTCGAAGCGCGTCGCTGAAATAACTGGCGGAAAGGGTGTTGATGTCATCGTGGACTTCATTGGCCAAGTACGTTCCCTGCTCGACAATTACTAGCTTTCATATTTTAGATTCAGCAAATAACTCTCATCTATATTACAGGAATACTGGAACAAAAACATTTCATCCCTTGCATTAGATGGCCGAATGGTTCTTTTGGCAACGCTGGGTGGAGAATCGATGCCACAAGGCGCGGAAATCACCCCAATATTGTACAAGCGACTCCGCATCCAAGGGTCAACTCTACGCAGTCGAAGCCAAGAGTACCAGAATGAGCTTATAAATGGCTTTAAGCGGGATGCTCTTAACAAAATCACAGGATGCAGTACTGGGAGTCCTGGAGAAGCCGGGCATTTCAAAATATACGTTCACAAGGTCAGTCAACACGGCAGCGTATCCGAGGACGTGCACCGGATAACTTCTGTGATTTCCATATAAGGTATTCAAATGGACCGAAATACAAGACGCTCATCGGGAGATGGAACAGAACAAAAACAGTGGAAAGATCGTCGTTGAGGTTGCGTAGACTTGACGCTGCAATCGAGCTCTGTGTCTACTCTTTTAAGGTCCTATTTATGAACGAACGTTTCGAGCGAAATAAGGGCGTGATGGCGAGAGTGGTTCGGTTGCTCGGGAGAAACGTCATACGGTGGCAGCGAGATCGGCGAGGAGCTGGACTGAGGAACCACACGCAATCAATAGCTAGAAGTGTGTAATGGGGACGAATGTCATATAAGAAACTTACGAAATCCTGATACGCACCTTTATGACAGACGCATTACGACCGCGTAGTCGCTGCGTTCATACCTGCCTTCCATCATCGTTTCAAGGCGAGGAAGAATATTCTTCTTCAGATTGTCAATTTCAGCTTCGATTCGACTTGAAGTGGCTCCATACTCCTTGCCTAGCTGCTGGAAGACGTCCTCCTTCATAAGACCAAAGTCCTTGGCAACAGAACACAATACTTTACTGATATGGCGATCCCAACATCAGCTTCTCGGTCGAATTCAGACGTAAATAAAGCACACCTCATTAATGCAACTGATTGAATGTCTCCATTGTAGAAAGCGCGGTTTCTAAAGTTTATGAAAGCTTGAGCCACTTGCGGAGCATCCGTGAGGGCAATCCCATGATGCTGATTTCCAGTTGGCTGCATCAACACATATGACAATGAAGAGTCGACTCGAAGTAGGGATATCTGCTCTTCAAGGGCTGCTGGACGGCTGCATTCGGAGCTCGGCTGAGGGATATAGCCAATAGAGATTTCCTCTGCTGATTCTGTTAGGATTTCTGGGAGAGGGGAGGACGCGAGCCCGGGAATGCGAGGAATATAATACTAAATTTCCATTGTATTTAATCGTAACTAGTAATCGAACTGATATTTATACTCTAAGCTAATACTCCGAGGTGCAGGGGAGAAATGCGGGGGCATTTCTCCTAGTGGGAATCGTCCTCTCCCACTACCTCTTGCCATTCTCAACAGATTCCAGGGGGGTCGACTGCGGTTGCCAAGGAAGCGTGAAGGGCTTTCCGCAGATGGTTTTGTGCGGAGGATTGCCATTCTTCCAGTCGTTTACTT
>WSUI01000560.1:0-22566 GCA_019633595.1 Tulasnella sp. UAMH 9824
GGCTTAAAGCAAAACACGTGAGGCAGAGTCGGATAAACGTCGGATATGGTCCAGTGGAATTACTCGTTTGAAGACCCGAGCCAGTTGACCGTGAGAGGCTTTGGGAACATCGGTACCAGAGTCCATCGTTATTGAACTAACACATCAAAAATTCATATACATTGTAAGAGAATGATATGGGGAACCGCCAGATAATTTGAAGCATCAGGAAGTTTTGGCGCTGCGATCAACAGTGCCGCTGGGCGGCTCGCCCTGAGTCTGAGTTTCCATCTCAGAGTCTTCCCACATAATCACCCCTCCTTCCGTAGATGCTGAAACCACGATTAGACTCATCTGGTAGTCGCGGAGCATTCTACTTGTAACGGTGCTGATACTACCGCAGTCTGGGAACTGGTCTTGGTACTGAGCTCCTCGCAAAGTGCGCAGCAGCTGACCCGTAGCTCGATGCCAGATATATATATCCGATCCTATGTTTGTATACTTTATTAGTCTAGATCATCCGCTCGAACTGCAGTCTGTGAACCTACTGCCATCAGTTGCCATGGCCCATGCGTCTAACTCCCCACTTTGTAACATAAACGTGGCTCCCTGTCAGATCGCTCTTCGGAGTACAAGTCGTGATTAACCTACCAGAAACGAGCCTTTCCGGAGATTGCTGCCCCAGTACCGCCCTTACGATCCGGTGTACCTTGTTCTGGTGGTGTAAACCTGGTACAGAAAACCAATTGCAAGTTTCCAAATCGATCTTGGACGCGCCACAGCTCAACGCAATTTTGGTCTCCGTACGAGATTAGCGCAAACATCCCATCTCTACTGATGCAAACATGACGTGCATCAGCTAGAGTAGGCACCGTCACAACCTCGTGCCTATCGGATTTATCTAAGTCTACAACTGCAATTTATGGGGAGAGGTTATCGTGGATGAAACTTAAAGCTCCTGGAGCAACCTACCAGTCAAGAAACGATCAGGTGAAGCGTAGTCCATCTCTTTTTCGCGTTCCTCCGTAGCAGGTGTTGTGCCCACGACAAAGACCAACCTGTTGTGCGCTGATCAGGCATCGCAATACTTTTCGGCGAGTTCTACAACGGGAGAATACTCACCCGTATCCGTCTCCTCCTTGTTGACATGGTATACTTTCAGCGTCATGCACTACCAAGGGAAGTTGCACTATCTTAGAAGCACTTATTCTTGGGGATCGAGCGTCCTGGTTCTATATTTTTGAAGTTTAGCCCTGGATATACACCCGCAAGTTCGACTCTTACTGACAAATACATGGATTTCATTATCACCCACCACTGCAATAAAACGGGAGGGCGACTGAAGCCAGCTGAGAGCGGTGACTGATTCCGTGGTCTTCCACTCGTTAACCGACATCAGCTTTTAGCACCCATACCCCAAGTGAACGGAAGCACCCGTAAGTATACGATAGAGAATCCGCTCCGCAGAGTAATATATGACTCACTGGCTCAATATTCCAGTACTTTAGCCCTTTCTCCATCATGACAACAATTTGGGAGCTGTCAGGAGACCAAGCAAATCGCCCAACGGGAGATGGCAGTCGCTTTGGCCGCTCGTCGTACTTGCCGACTTCCCAAATGGCCAACTGACCGTTTAATCTACTAACAGCAAGGCGTGTCCCGTCCGGAGAGAAGTGTATATCGTGTCCGGCTGAATGAAATATTGGTAGCCTACGGAGTGGCCGAAGGCTCTGAAGCTCATCTGGTCGGGCTCGACTGTTGTCCGGCCGATCGGGAGCCTGGTCATTCTTGAGACCTTTGACTACACTTTGTAATTTTAAACGATTCGGCGTCATCCGACTCGTAAGGGGTCTCTCTTTCTGTTCATCGAGGGGTTGGGCCGAAGCTGAGAGCGGCTCCCAATCGGGAGCGTCGAGTACATCCGAGGTGAAAGACCCCTCGCGAGCTATCTCTTTAGTCACGGCTCCGTTCCTTATTGAAGCTCTCGGAAGAGGGTGTATATTGCCCACTTCATGAGTGGAATTACGGTGGGAATGATTGCGCGTGGAGGAACCAGGCCTGAAACATTCTGTGATGAGGCGAATGAGTTGTTGCCACAACGTACGCAATGATGTCGAAACCCAATTCAGAAGTACAACAAGAAACCGATCACTTCCCCCTGAACTTACGTTTGGGGCGCCCCCTGGCAATAGTCCTGTATTGGGGGTAGGGAGCGCTCGCAAAGGCGTTTCAGGTTCATGTGAAGGTTGTTCGGCTTCTGTACTGCTCTCTTTCCACCATTCGCGAGCTTCCCAAAGGATAGCGGCAAAAAGAACCAGAAAGGTTCCGCAAGTCATTGCTCCTGCACAAATCTTGACGGCCAGGTCAAGGTCCGCCGCGACAGTCCAGGTTACCAGCCCAGCTGAGAATGTAAGGACAGCCCCGACCAGACAAACGAGAGGCGTATGGTCAAGACAGATTGACGCCCAAACTAAATATCAAAGTGGTAAATTAAGGACTGTTTCTCGGCTGAGTTCAGACTACCTACGAGGTAGTGTGTGCCATGGTGACCTGCTGCGGAATAAGGTGTCAGCTGTCAACGTCGATCCAGTGGATCGAAAAACGCACTACATAGTCGCTCTCCCTACAGGCTCTTTTCATTAGCATAGTTTTTTCTTTGTATTAAATTTCTATTATCTTACAATGTATGGCTAGTTGCGCGTTGATGGCAGAAGCGATACTCAAGATCAGGGAGGAAATCCATAATCCTAACACAGCGCTTGCTGTTTTGGGGCTGACTTCTGTAAGAATATGAGCTGACAAGAAGTACTGATTGCCCTACCGATCTTCTCCCATAGAGTACTGCATCGTAGTCGCCGTCACCGCTGAGAGGAACGTCGCCTGTAAGGGCATGGGTGTGCTTGATTCGTCTCGGTATTTAACAATGCACATGGACTTACCACCGTCGACATATTTTGAAGCCTGGCTTGTGACTTTTTCTCGGAGTTCTGAATCGCTTTGACCCCTTCAATAGTTCAAAAATTGGAAAGAGGTCATAAATCAGAATGCATCAACCACGAACCTTGCTCAATAAAATCTTTCAACCCAGTTTCGAGCCTGGAAACGTGAAGGGACATTTCCTTCATAGCTTGTTCAATATACTGGAGAATTATGATTTCCAGCTTGCTTTGAGGACCTGGGATTACATGAAGTCAATAGATTCTGTGGCGAAACCATCTCATCTGGATACTAACCAATATGCGTACGAATGCGATGGGCTCGATATCGTAACCACTCTTGGAGGTTGACCAAAGCATCCGTAAGTGGCTCGTCCGAGAACTCCGGGATAGCTCGCAGAGCTTCCAAAAATGCGCCCAGTCTCTCTGAAAGACTTTCCATTGCACATGGAAGAGACGCGCTTGTGGCCGTAGAACCCTGCAAATCCCCTGGTAATTCACTCCTGGGGTTTACACTGGGAAATTCCATCCATAGCTTTGCAGAGTTCGATTTGAACCCATTGATAATGGTATCCATACTTTTTTTGAGTTCTCTGGATGTGTGGATTAGACGGCTAGAAGAGCCGATGGGCTGAACAGTCCTAATGAAGGCGTCGAACTCGTGATTAAGACCACGAATCTCCCTGAAAGACAAAAAGTCTATATGAATATTAGAGAACTGTGAAGATAATATCAACTCACTTGGAGAACGACGTGAAATCACTGTGACATCTTTCCTTGACCTTCTTGTTTCCGTGCCTGCAGGGTTGCCCTCCTTGTCCCTTTAGTCTCTTTGAGCGAACCTCCTCGAGTAAATCATTGAATGCGGAAGCAGCGGTCTCGGGGATTATCCTGTCTAAGACTCTAAGACTATCCCCCATCATTTGTCAAATTAGCCTAGGAAAGGAATGAGGAGTTGGGGTCTGTCGGAGGGCGAAAGAATCACAATCCTTAATCAAACGGTTTTCGGCGAGGCAGAGACCCTAAATATGCGAGAGCAGCTTCCCCGTAGATAATATTGAGATCAGCATGTCTGGCTCCATGCGTCAAAATGGAGGGGGATGTGCTGATTGACTCTTGAGGCAACTGTGAGGTAGCCCCAAGGGGTCATTGCGACTCAAGCCACATCATATATATCCTTAAAAGGAAGAAATGCGATGTGTTTATTAGTGTATGATACGTAATTTTGATCAGTCCCAGGAAAGAAGAGGTAAAACAGGGGTGAATTTGATATATTCTATTAAGAATCCCCCTTCCAGCTGAACTCCACAGAAACTACCAATCGTAGACTTTCCCGCTATCGGAGGGCCTCTTGCCCCAGAAAATCTTACTTTTAATTTGCTCAATGAAGCATACAGTGGCACCCGACTACCACGACATCGGCGAGGCTTAAACCTTACGGCAACTTAGTGTTCCCAGTAGCGAATGTCAGCGTTCTCCACCCGCTTATCACCCACACCAGTGACCGCTACTACCTTGATAGAGTGTCCCTTTGCCAATAGCATTCTCACCTGCGGCTTGTCCTGGCGCTACTGCCTGACCCAGAACGCGCGCCACTGTGTTACCCCATTCCGATTGCCGACCCCGACCCCCAACCACCCACTTCCGACCATGATCAGGAACGACAAGATATAAAAAAAGCTCATTTAGCAACTGATTTCTGAGCTAAGCCATAGCTTCATGTCGCTGACTACTGACTACCGACTGCCACTCGCTAACCGCCACCTCGGGCCATCGATTCCAGATGATCGACCAGGGACCTGGACCACATCTATCCAGAAGTATTTATATTAATTCTCCCGGGGTGGTCCAGCTGGCTCATGGGAAGTTCGCTGAACCCTTTGCCCTTAGATCGCGTCATTTCGACTCGCCTGTCCCCGAATAGACCAAAAGAACATCGAAAACAAAGGCCACACAGGACCAAAAATCCTAAGCGATTCTGATATTAGAATTAGTTATCAGGCGACCGGGCTCTCAGCATTCTGAGGTGAACAAAGAGTCGAGACGCGTCGGAACCCTATACCCGCGCTCAGGGTGGAATTTGTAGAAAAAGGGGGGGGGCAAGCTGAGAAGAGGCTCGCTTCACCGCTAGCTCGATTTTGTTTCCGAAACTCCCTTTCTTGGGGGTCCGAACACCGGTTATCTATTTAACCTTTCATACCTGCCTTTGTTTCATAGAACGCTTGTATTACCGATATATACTCGCTACTATCTAATTTCTCAGAGCATCAACTGAGGTATTAGATCTTGCTATTGGCTCTGTAAGGTCGAAGAGTTTGAACTGCAAAAAGCCGTGAATTCGGCGCTGATATCCCATCCCCGTTAAGATATGCCTCGTATCTTTGTCATTAGTAGTCGAGGTCGGTGAGGCAGTTTCTAGTGTCGGGGACTGGCGGTCGGAAATCGGGATCGGTTGACATTAACGGTACACCATATGCGCTGAGCGGGGCTACATAGCCTTCGTTTGGGCCCCGAAGGTGGTCCCATTGATTTACTACCTTCCCCGGGACGGGACGTCCATGTGCTTCATCTCATGTACATGATCAGCCTAAAACAATTTTATTTTACGATCTCTGTGCGCGGCATCTATCTGACACATCAAAGGTCTATTCGGAGGAGGGCCCCCGGGGTTTCTCCGATGAGCTTTCTCAGTAGAATAAGCCCAGTTTGGTTAGTGACTCTCCGACTGTCTCCAAACTGACGCAATTATTACTCTCTGTTATCAAGGGTCTCCCCACATGGCTTATCATTAACAATGAATATACCCAGAACCCGGTATGGTAAGGGTGATGGGGCTTGTCGTAGTGTTTGCTTTCGATCCCGCGTACTGTATCATTCGTTTTTCCTGTTGGGTCCTGTCGATCGTCGGTGTCAACAGTTTGTCCTTAGGTAGACGCGCAAGATAGCAAAGTACAAAGGGGCTCTCTGAGGATAAAGTGGTCGGAAGTTACCGCCAACAAGCAACTGGCGCGGGGATATCGACTATTATTAGAGCCAGGGAACAGCTTGAATGGGCTTGTTTCATGGCATTCGTTGGATCCTCCGGTCCGCCATGGCGACATCAAGTCTGTGAGCGCTACAAATATCCGGCATCAAATTGCCACACGGTTAACAGCTTTTACTAAGCGAACGCTTTGATCACCGATCGGGTTGAAGCAGTTTTCTGCGACTTTGGTCTTGCACGCCCTGCTGACGGGCATCCATCCGGTCTGACGACACCAAAACAATCAAGGATTCAATCCGACATATGAGTCCCGAGCTCGTCGAAGAGAATGCCGTTCACACTCTCAGCAGCGATGTTTGGACATTTAGATGCCTTGGTATCGGAGTATATCACTTACAAAATCTCGTGATTCGAACGTTAATCCTTGCAATGGAGGTGATGAGCTCGCTCTGGGTAGCTCCGTGGTCAGGTTAAGGCAATGAAATATGGGTAATGAAATACGAGTATGTTATAATTTATCGTACAAACGATCGTATGTTAGGGCATCCCCCAACGTGTACCAGAGTGGGGAAGCCGGCGCCTCGGGCTTGCTATCGTGCGGGGCCCAGGTGTAGTGCACCCAAAGCCCCCCCTCACTGGCTGGTACTCGTCAGGGGATGGTGTGTGGGTCAAAGAAAACCGGCGATAGGACGATGAGGCTTTGTGTTGAGTGACTGGGACAATCACCTTGCTCCGTCAAGGTCTCTCCCAACAACGTATTTATGTAATCATGCGTGGGTGCTTCGTTTGCCCGGGCCCCCGAACACCCCGACACCCGCTCTCGTTTCGTGTCTAGGTACTTTGATGAATTCACTCGTCTCCAGCAATTTAATGCCTCACATATAATATCCACCATAAATATTCCACAGACCACACTACTATTCAACGCTTCGGCGGCATCGTGTTGACGATCCGATCTCTGTTTGCCCTCCCATGCGATCTAAAGCACAAAGTCGGTGCTGAGTGAGCACGTCCTTAGTAGCAGCTCAACATGATACCGCCCTGTGTTCGGCAACCCACGACGAATATATTACGTTAAACAAGGTTTACATATGCATCGGGGTGCCTTTTCCTCTTGCGCTCGAGCAGCATTATTGCCGCAATTGCGGCCTTGACCCGTCTGACGGAACTCGGTTCTTTACGTTGCATAAGACCTTACTTAAGCCCTGTAAGCCGATTTTAAACTCTTCTGGGCAGGTATTATTTCGGCGGTTTCTCTCTAGGTCTTGGTGCGCTCCCCTCGGCCTTTAGTTAACGTTGTTACAGTATTGATGAAGCTACCAAAAAACGATGCAAGGGTTCCGACGGCGGAGCCCCAACAGCACCCCGACACAAGACCTTCCGTTCATCATAACGCGACGGAAAATTTCATCTTCAAGCTTAAGAAGGCGACGGAATCGGAGCCTTTGTAGTGATTGGTAGTTCTCGTGACCGAGCGTAAACGGACTCCGCCCCGTCGTTCATGGGCGATCAAGTGCCCAATATTAGAGAAGCACGAATCAATCGGTTACTTCTTTCTCCTACACTAGTTGCAAGTGCGAACGCGGTCTTCTAGTCGTCGAGGACGAAGAAGGCGACGTCGGCCAGGACTCGCCACGAGGAGGCCCAGGTCGATCTCCGAGCCCTAAAAGAAAAAATGATACACTAATATGCTAGTATATGCCAGTAACTCAGGTCTACTATCTACGTTGGTCATCAAATTATCCGCGTCCGCATGTTACTATAGCCTACAAACGTGGTACCGGCTGAATGTCGTTCGCCCATGGATTAGTTATTATAAAATCCATAGCTCAACCTGGAGATTACTACAGCAATGCTCACGCTATTAAGTGTGATTCATTTCAATGCGGACGGCCTATGGACTCATTGAGACATCCGAGGCGAGCCACTCGGCACGGCGTGCGATGTATGATCGGATGGTACTCGGCAGCTCTCTTGCGATCGGAGGATGCTCCAAGGGTACTCAGAAGGTCCTAAGGGGGGGGGGTGTTCTTCAATTAAACGACTCATCTAAAGGAGAACGCTTGCCCGTGTTGATAGCTTCCCTGGGCGTTCACGAACTGGCGACGCAAGCGAAGCCCGGTCGTCCGATCGACGCGCACTCTCCACAGGGTTTGAATGAACTAGGATGTCGCGGCGCAACCAGTCACGACAAGATCTGCATCGATAATGAATGGTGTGGACTCGCATGAATCATGGTCATTTTCTCGTACTTCTTTTGACGGGGGCAGACGACAAGCAGCAGCTGCGTTATATGTTGCTCTCACTTTGTGTCAGTCTGGACTGCTAGTACGTAGCGCTCACAAGTTCACAATCAGCACGAAGCACAGCCAATACGCTCATTCCCTGTATTCGAACTAACTAAATGCGCGAACGCGGTCTAGCCGTCACCCTCCATCGTCGTTGACGAAGAAAGAGACGTTGCCCAGGGCTCGCCACGAGGAGGCCCGCGTCCGTCTTGGAGCCCCAAAAAGACAAGCTACACTACAATGCTAATCTATGCCGGTCACTCCGGTCTCTAATATACGCTGGTCATCCGGTTACCTACGTCCCGCGTTGTTACCATAAGGCTTCCAAGGTGACTGTAAGATACGAACGCGGCACCCGCCGAAAGTCGTTCGCCCAGGTGTTAGCCTTATATGAGAACTTTAGCTCAGCCCGGCGATGGCTACGGTGGTGATTGCGTCAGCAAGTTCTTGTGCGTGTTATTAAGTAATAACCCAGGGGCTTACCAAGACGCCTGAGGGGAGCCACAGCCGACACAGCATGCATCAACACGCGTGCCGACGATGATCTTGACAC
Source organism: Tulasnella sp. UAMH 9824 (assembly GCA_019633595.1). Taxonomy (NCBI): domain Eukaryota; kingdom Fungi; phylum Basidiomycota; class Agaricomycetes; order Cantharellales; family Tulasnellaceae; genus Tulasnella; species Tulasnella sp. UAMH 9824. The sequence goes on from WSUI01000560.1 coordinate 8,740, forward strand.
TGCTGAACGACGCTGGTGAGCCTGTGGTAGGCGAAGGATGCTTCAAGAATGGAGGGCACCTGGAAGGCCTGGAGGGAGATGGTGGTTGTCGGATGAGGGATTCCAAATAAGACGTCTCGTTCTCTTTTATCCCCGCATTCGGCGTTTGACGGCTGAGGTGGCAAAGTCCGATGAAGACAACTCCTACGACCGGCATCGGCATGGCTGGTCGTCTTTTTAATCGGGAAAACTCGCATGGATTAAACTATTCGCATCGTGTTGTAGAATACTCTCAACGGAAGGGTTGGATGTCCGAAAGTTTGGGCTGTGCCGCCCTTGCGCCTACTCCATAACGACGGCCATGCTAATAATATTGTGGGTTCAAACCGATTTTTGTCTCCCTTGCGGATAAATAATCAGTCGAGATAACACGTTAGCTTGCTCCGATGACAAGCATCTAGGCCTCATTCGCTGTTTCGTGTCAAGCACAACCACTATACATGACGCGTCACCCAGCGCTCACTAACAACACTAGGAGTAATTCATCTAGTTTATGGTGTTCGAATTAAACTACTCGAGAGAAACCCGTCCTGACCTTCCCTTCTACTGTTAAGGGACAAAGGTGGAGGTCATCGCCAAGTCGGGGTGTACCTATAGCTGGGTATTCAGCTTCCGGGGAAGGCCATGAGCTAGACACGAGAAAGAAAACAGTCTTTGAGCAGACCTTGGACAACATGGATCTTAATTAGCTTGGAATTCTGCTTGACGAGTGCATGGCCAGCGCGCTCGTTCCAAGGAATTGATTGACCCTACATACCAAAGCGACTGGTGAGAAAGACTCGACGGTGGGAAAAGCCTTTCGAGGTGCCAAACACTCCTGTAAATACGGCTCCAAAGAAGGCCGACGAGAGAAACCCCAAGGGCTTCCTTCAGTCTTTAGCTGCCAGAGTACTGTATTGGACGAAGGTGACGAAAGTCGCACCTCGGTTCTCACAGCCTCGAACCTCACTTATCCTCCTGCGCTCCCCAATCGCATGAGCACCTACAGTTCAAATAGCGTACAGCAATAGCATTGCCGAGATGCCCAGCCTAGCCGACGGACTTAAGCAGCATTACTTGCGGCTTCCAGAATACTTCGAAAGCATCGATCCCCACGACCAGTTCCCAGAATGGGGCGTTGTGGCCTGCCGTCGCTCTTCACTGTTCAATATTTTACGTCTCGGGCAATAGCTCGTGCCACTTTCCCTTACTTCACTTCCAATCACTAATATTCCGTCGTTGCTTAAAACTTGTCATAACACTTCTTGTTACCTCAATCACACATCAATCAGTCGCGAAGTCCAGTTGAAAGGCAAATAAAATGGGTCTATACGTGTATATATACCTCGCAACTACATCTTGGAAAGCAGTAACCCGATCACGACATAGACGATAGTTAAAGGAGGGGTGAAAATGCAATAAGACCAGAAGATCGTCTTGCTGATCAGTCGTTCGAACGCGTCGCCGGAGGCAGCTTGCGTGATCTGTAATATCAGGGGGGGTTCGGTCGGACGTCAGTCCACAGAAGAGCGTTTTCCACAGTTTGCAGATCCTCCCACCTGAGCCAAAGTCAACGCCGGAGGAGAAGAGACGAGTAGAACCATCGAGACGACAAACACGGGGCTATGCGGAGGAGAGGGGTGAAAGCGGCGGTCAGAGACTCATCGTTTCGTATGGAGCGAAGAAGAGGAAAAAAAAAACGAAAGGAACTCACTCGTCTGTAACCCTCTGCAAATCGTAATACGCCAACGCCGCAACGGCAGGTAGCACCAACGCCGGAGCCAAAATCATCCTCGACACGATCGCCACGAACACGGTCCTCCCTTCGCCCTTCCTCGCCAACTTCTCCTTCAACTCCCTCTTGCTCATCGTAGGCGAGTTGAGCTTCTTGTATCCGCCGACGCGCAGCTTGATCGCTTCGCGGATGTTGTCGGTTAACGTGGCGACGCTCAATTCCGACGAGCTCCAGTGGGATCCGCTCCTTCGGCGAGCGTCTGCGTCGCCCTCCTCTGCTACCCGAGTTGCTGCCGGTGGTGCTGGTGCTGGAGTAGGGTTTTCCGGTGGTGGAGTGTGGAAGTAAGCTCCCAAAACAACCAAGGTAACGGGAATGGAACAGTTGCCCGCAGCGACCAACGCTCCTTTGACGGGCTGCATGTGGTCTTGCAACGCGTGCTGGAACGGCTGCACGCACGCCACGATCAGAGACAACAAGGCGGCCCACATGGGTACGGTCATGAACTCGTTGAAGCCTTCCCAAATCTTGCCCAACCTGTTCTTAAACCGGCGGAACAGCGACTCCCAGCGGCTCGACGCGGGCGCGGTGATGTTTCCTCTAGGCAGTCCTCCCCATTCGTCGTTCAAGTCTGCGTCCGGATCAGGCGAACCGACTCCTGGTGCGGTGGGTACGGGGGTGGTTCGATTGACGCCAAAGGTCTTGGTCAAGTCCACGCGGGAGCGCGTGGGCGTGTTGGGGAACGAGTAGAAGAACGACGGTTGGCGCTGTGGCGTGGGGCGGAGTCCGGGAGTGCGAGGTGGGGGCGCGGTGATGGTGTTGGGCGCCACGGGGGTTGTTGCGTCCGAGTCCGTGCCGTCACGCAAGTTCGCGTGCGTGAACGCAGCTTCGACGAGCGCGGGCGACCGGGGGGTACGCTCGTCCTCTTCGTCTCCGGGGATGTTGAAGGTGACTGAATGCCTGCGAGTGGTATCCTCGTCCGAGTCGGAGTCGAGAACTTCGGGTAAAGGTTCGTCGTCGGCCTGTGAGAGGAGGTGGACGCCGTAAGACCAGCGGAGCTGTGATGATTGAGGTTTGGCCAAGGTTAGCGTTGCGCGTGATTTTGTAAGAAGGAGGCTGGCGGAGTTCATTTGGGTGTGATAGACTTACCATCATACCCAGCGTGGAATACAAGACGAGATAAGATAAGGCACGACCAAGCATGGAATCCTTGTGATCGTCTTTCCCCCATTTGAGTCCTCCGACTGAGATGACGAGACTTTGCATTCTGTAGCCAGCAACGGACGTGGGGGAGGCTTTTAGTCATCTCTTCATCACGATAACCGAGGGGAGTCTGCCTTACAATGCGATTGGCAGGGAGTTAGAGTTGTTGAACATGGCTGCTGCAATGGCAAAGTTCCTATTCACCCCAAGGTAAAGCTTAGCAAGCGTCCACGCACTAATCTCCACCTGAGGGGTACCTTTGTGTGCGCTTTAGCCTGAACAGCACGCTGAGGAACCATGCGACTGCGGCCGAAACAGCGGTGACCACAACGACTGCGTAAAGCGGCCTTCGTCAGTCCGACAACTTTCGGGCAAGAGTAGGATCGCTTACAGAAAATGGGTATGATCCAGAGTTCTGTGAGAGCATGAGGAAGAGGGATAAACACCCGGGAATGCCAAGGCCAAGCCCGAGAGTCAGCGAATGTCGCGCACTCGGGGGGTGGCGTAGAAAGCCACATCATCGCCGAGCTGGGTGGTGTAGACCCAACGCACCTTTGAGTTTCTGAGGAGATAGCGCAAAGGCGACTTTGGAGAAAAGGAGAGAAGGAGTGAATAGGGAGACGTTGATGCGGTTGAGTTGCTGTTGGCAAGGAGGTCGGCTATTAATACTCGCGCCTGCAAAGCCCCGTTTGCTGCGCACCTTTTGCGTCCTCTTGTCGATGATGCCTCGTCGAGCAAGTAGCCTGTTATTGGAGGTCGATGTGAGCGGCGGTGGGTAGGTTGCATCGTACGGGCGAGCAATTACCATCCGCAGAAACATAAGATGAATACTTCTAAAATGGACTGGACCCAGGAGTTAGGAACGGCAAAAACCGCCAACGCAGCACCCACGACACCTACCGCAAAGACAGTCCACAGCAGCGGCCCGATAGGTGTACTATCGCCAGACGGTGGAGCATAGTCGACTTCCTCTGCACGCTCGTGAGGGGACGCGAGCCAGAAAATGGATGGGGTTGACCCAGCTGAGAGCATGGTGGTCGGTGGTCGGCCGGTCTCCTGGGTGAATTCCTTTGTGTTCTTGAAGTTGGTAGCGGGAGGTATTAGTAGCTACGCTTCGAGCGTGAACTATGCGGGGGAGTATTAGGATAGAGGGGAGGGGGGTGAAGGCAAAGGGTGTGGTGGTAAAAGAGCGAACTGTGGCAGGGGCCAAGCGTCAGAAATCGTCATCATTCCAGGGATTGCACTTGGAACGTGCGTCCCCGAGGATACGCCCCTCGCGGACTTAAACACCTCCTGGCACGAGACTCCGAATACTAGCGACATATCGCACTCCTTTATCAGATAACCTCGGACTCCTCTGTCAACGATGTCTGCTATCCCCTTTGACCTCTCTCAGCTCTCAAGGCGACTCTCCCACAAAGGGGGCTGTTGGCCATCGCCAAGCGCCATTCGTTCATGTGCCAGAATGTGGATTTAAGCGAAACAGCGCTCGGCGCTGCCCAACACCCATGCGGCGCCTCTCGTCGCACTCTGAGTAACAACTAAAAACTGCAAAAAGTGCAGGATGATGTGATGAGAACGTCTTTGGGTGTGCACTGCCACGGTCGCATCGATGCGTGTTTATCGTTGTGTGTTGTAAAAGTGGCGGCATTTTTCTCATCTCCGACTTGTCTCCGAAACTCCGTTGAACAACGCACAACGTTTACGCACCTTAAGCCATTTCATGCTACCTCACATGTCCATGTAAACTTAGCACTACGACCACCCTTTCGACGTGATTTGTTGGTAAGCCCAGCCCCCGAGCCTTTGCGTCAGACCCGGCCAAAGCTCGTCCAGATCCCGCTTGAGAACAAACTTTCTCTGACACAACTTGTGGCTCACCTCTTCGGCACGTGTTCGCCTTTCTGCACGACCCCACTTGCTCTCCCCGTTTCTCCCTCTTTCTCCCTCCCTCTCTCACACCTGCACTCGTTGCTTGCCACCTCTAGACATCAATGTCTAATGCCTCTTCAAGCAAACAAGCCAAACGCACTGTGAAACAGAAGCGTGCATCCGAACCCCCACCACCGCCACCTCCCCAGCAGCGATCCTCGTCAAGTGAGCCCGATGAGCCACCGGTCTCCGAGGGAGCTCGATCGCCAATGAGCGGAACAACAAGCAGCAGTATCGACGAGAGAAATGCCTTGGGACTCACAGAAGCACAGCTTATCTTACACGACCTACAACAAGGCTTAATGGACCCCATAACTTTCGCTCGGACGCCCCTCAGCCACATCACGGAACGCTCGGAACGTAGCAAGACCTTGTCCCGATCAACTCAGTCTCAGCAAGAGGAGCGGTATGCGGACTACGCTCCCACAAAGCCGCCGAGCTTCCTTGCGTCTTCCAGTGGCAGTGATCGGACTCCCGTATCGCCGAGGGGAGGAGGAGGAGGAGGAGGAAGGAACTACGGAGACGACAGATTCAAGTACGCCTCAAGAATGGACGAGTTCAGCTCTCCGGAACCCGCACCGAAGCCCGGCAACGCAGGATACGGCAGCGATGGCAGCAGCCTGTACAGCGGTGGAATGCGGGACGGGAACAAAACGCCCTCGTCAGCAGGGAGCTTCATTCAATCCGGTCGCGATGTAAGCTCTGCGCAACTGGTTTTACCTTTGTGCTCGAACTTTTTATGTTGACGCACCCAAAATTAATAATTTTTTTTTTCAGCCCATCCGAGCAGGCCACCTCTGGTTCCTCAACGTCCACACGAACCCTCCGTACCGCTGGATCCGCACCCAAGCCACTCTTTTACCCAACCAACTCATCCTCCGGTGGTTCGAACGGGAAGTCGGGCGTGGTGTCGTCGCCTTGGACCTCCTTAACTGCACCGAGCTGCGAAGCGTCCCAAGTCCACGTCACCCCGCGGCCAGAAAAGACTTGGGAAGCGTTATCGCGAGACAACAGAGCGACGGGAAGCAACCCGGGAGCACGGCCGATAATGGGGAACCGATCGCGGATGTGCTGTGCCCGTTCCAGCTGATCTACGGAGATGGAGTCGAGCGCTTGGGTGCGGAGAGCGAGAGGAAGAGGGGTGCTTGGGTGAACGCTATTTGGTGAGCGCAATGGGATGTGTTGCAAACCGGTGATTTCGGTTAGCTGATCTCCGCATCGCACTCTCGATTAGGGAAGCGATCTCTTTAACAACATCCATGCCACCGGACTCGACTCGCTCCGAAACGCCCCCATCAACCGTCCACACCCGCTACCCTCTGCCTTCCGCCATATCGACGCTCGACACCGTCGACGAATACGACTCGTTCGCGAGCGACTCGCAACCCGAAAGCAACGTGGACGACTTCCGCACCGCGACTCAGGGACGCGATCGTGATTCCCGCAACCGCCGTAGTGGCGGTCGGAGGGACTCCGAACGACTCTGGCCGAGAAACCGGTCTCGCTCTCCACCCCCATCCGCCACCGTAAACTCGCCGTTTTCCCCTTTCACACCTTTACCACCCAGGCAGTCTCACCATCAACACCGCTCTCACCAACCACCGCTCAACCGCGCGCATTCACCGACTCACGGCGACGACAACGAGGGCCTGTCGGATCAAGACAGCTTCACGGAAATCCACCCGATCCGCCCTCAACTCCACCCATTCTCGCCCTTCGATACGAGCCAGAGCAGCCTTGCGACGCAGTCCGAGATGGACATGTACGAGACTGCGTCGGAAGGTGGCAGGACGAGGACGGGAGTCACTGCGATGTCGCAGTCGGTTGCGATGGGACGAGGTGGGAGAGGGAGAGGTTTGGAGAGCCCGTTGAAGACGGCGTCGGAGTTGTCTGTGGATACGCTCAGACCGCAGGACGCTCGGTCTCCCGGTTCTCGGTCGCCGAGCGTGACACCGAGAGGAAGTCCTACTAGACTGAGACCCGAAAGCAACTTTATCGACGCCCCACCTCCGATCGAAATTACTCCCGGAACACCTGAAGACGACGAAGACGACGCCCGATCAAAGACGCCCGTTCCCGGTCAGTCAGCGGACGTGCGGTCTCCCAAAGCACGGTCCGCCAAAGGGTCTGAGAAGAGCAAGTCGAAAGGAAAAGCGAGGCAGGACGAACCCCCGCTACCTCCGACCACGGAAATGCGTTCGCCCAAACCCAGGTCGACCGCGTCCAGAGGGAAAGAGGAAGCAGCAGCAGCTCGAGCCGCAGCCACCTTATCGCCCGAGCAAAGCGGCAAACTGTTCCCGCGGACGAACTCTCCGTCCAGATTCGACATCGAGGGGAGGACGACTCCCGTTGCGTCCCCGAAACAGAGCAAGAGCAAGTCCGCTGGGAGCCGGTCCCGCGCTGCGGCGTCGGAGAAGGAGGAAGCTCAACCGTTGACGCCTCAGGGGAGCAGGTCACCCGTCGTTATTCGTCGAACAAGCCCGCTGCTGTCGACGCAAGCTCTTTCGGAAGCCCGAAATGAGGAGAGGGTCCCCACCCCTACGCCTCGCACACCCAAAACCCCTGGGACTCCTCCACGAAGTCCCATGCCTCCTCCGAGATCCACCACCCCACCCCGAAGTCCATTCGATAGCAGCCAAAAACTCCCAACGTCCCCAAGACCCGGGTCCGCCGTCAACCTTGCATCACCAAGATCCAACAGACCCCCAACGGCAGGTTCTTCTCGAAGTCCGATCGTTTCCAGCTCGAACCCAACGTCACCTTCTCGCGTTCCGTTACCGGGTTCAGGGCCTGGGACGCCGAGGACGAACGCGGAGCTGTACGGATCGCTGGTCCCTTCACCTCCGAGCTCGCAGGCGATCCTGCCAAGCATCTCGGAAGTGTTGACGCCACCGACGCCTTCGGGACCGTCGTCCAATTCCAAACCGGAGACGTCTACCGTTCCTTCCTCCGGTACAGCACCTCGACTCACCCCTTCGCCAATCATCGCATCGCCTCAGCAACAGCCCAAGGCGAAGGCGTCTTCCCGACGCCCACGAAGTCCGAGTCGAAAGGACTTGAGCGCCGTTTCGACCTCAAGGGGACAGTCCCCACCCCCGACTCCGACCATGTCCTCGATCAGCAAGGCTACCAGCTCCGTCGGGTCTTCTGGACGGGGCAAGTCCGTGCGTTGGGGAAAGACCATGTCCGTTACGGGCAGCACGACTCGATCGATTTCTCCAGATGCCCCCAGTTCGTCAAGGTTGTTCTCCAAGACGACGAGGTCGGTTTCTCCCGATGCGATGAGCGCTAGTGACGAGACCGGATCGATTACGCCTACGAGGGAGACTGTGATGACCCACAGCGAGGAACCGCGGACGGCTCGACCCTCATCTCCGACTGCTTCAGCTACGTTCTCGTACGTTGAAAGCACTCAAGCCCCATGGACGCCCTCGTACGTTGAAAGCACTCAAGCTCCGTGGACGCCCTCGTACCCTCCTAGCGAGGTGGTCGAGTCGATCCCACCGTCTTCCCCCGCTCTGTCGAGGACCACCACTCGGACGTGGACCAAGTCGGCCGATTGGACTAGGACGATATCGTCATCGTACATGTCCTCGCCTGCACCTACCTTTACGTCATTGTCGTCTTGGGATTCTCAGACTCAGACTCCAAGAACCGTGACGACGCAGTTGACGAGGAGTACGAGATGGACGGAGGCCACGACCGAACGGTCACGGTCGCGGTCGCGGTCACCTGTGTCTTCCATTATGCCTCCTTCGGTCCTCACCTCGGATTATCGCTCTGAAAGATATTATGACGACGCTGCCTCGGAGATCTCTCGCTCCTACTACACTCGTTCTAGAGGTCGCTCGCGCTCACCCTCGAGCAGCTCTGAAGCCACATCCATCGCATCTCCAAGTCAACGATCTATGACTTCAAGGGGACCGACGCTATCCATGATATCCGGAGGTGCAACTACTGTGGACACGAGACATCGACGGTCGGGATCGTACGAGTCGACGATAAGTGCGTCCACGGCAGCACCACCGTGGTCGCCTATTGAGAGTCCGGACACCGCAAACTTTGTGATGGAAATCACTTCGTCTACTCTGTCTACGTTGACGAGGAATGGTACGGTTGCTGATTTTTCTGTACCTGTAACGCCCGCCACTCTCGAGCCTTCCGTGTGGGATGATGCTTCGGTCGCTGATGAAACAGAGCGAGGAGCACGGTCGATCATTTCCGATGGTCGGTCAATCATTTCCGACGGTCGTTCACTGAGTCCAAGCAAGGTGAGTTGGCGGGAGTGTTGAAATGTACAATCCACTGACCAACTTGAAACTTTGACACAGGTGTCTTCTTACTATCGAGCCTCAACGGCCATGTCAAGCCGTTCCGGCGCGTCGGCACGCTCATATGGGTCTGTCGATTCAGTGTCATCACTCCGGACCACCTCATACTTCGTTGCTTACCCCCAATCATCTACTTTCTCGCCCCTCAGCAATATGACTTCTGTGAAGGTGTTGGAGTCTCCGATTTCAGACGACGCATCAACTCCCGCACTCTCCTACGATGCCGCTACGGATGATGGTTCTTTTCGGGACGACAGAGTGCGATCAAGGGAGGAGTACATGGCCAATGACAACAGAAAGGTCAGATCTGCACTGAGCAGGGTTGAAGGTAGGCCCCTTGCAGCATCTATCTTCTCCCTGGTTACTGACTGCATCTGGGCCTTTAGTGAATGACATCGGAGCAGGCTCGTCTCCACCCCGACCCCGGTACGAAGGAAGACGCAGGGAGCGCCATAGAACATCCACATGAACTTTTTGTTTTCGATATAATTCCCCACAAAAAAGCCTAACCTTTCGTCGCGGTGCACAGCACTTGCGAAAGGTTGGCGTATGACCTCAAAATGCCACATGCATCGTTTATTCCCCTTACGGCTTTCTTACATTTGGAATAATTACGGTACACCGGATGAAACTATTGTATTTTTAGCAAATATTCCCATCAGCCTTATATACCACACGTCACTCGGCTTCTGATTAATGTGACATTTAAACAAATTGGACAATCCATTCGTGATGACAAAGCATCAGGAGCCATCCGACCCCCGAGTGATCACCAGGAAGGTTTCCACGTTTACATATTCCTCACCGTCAAGGGAGCTAACGCCATCCTCTGGCTGCATACAATGTCCTCAAGAGGTAAGCCGAATCGCTTGTAGTGGGACCGTACTCGCATTGTTCAGGTATTTCCGACCTCGCAGACAAAATCGAATTTCATGGTCTAGACGGCAAGGATCCGGCAGCAGAGGCGGAAAGCTTCGTCGTGGCAATCAAAACGCGAGCTTTCGAAGAGCAGAAGCAACGGAACAATGACTGGCTATGTGATTTCGCCGCGACTTGCTTCAGAGGCGAGGCTCTCCGTTGGTTTGTGGAGACGGAAGCGGCGGATTCTGCGACTACGGAGAACTGGAAGCTTCTTCAAAGTGCAATCTTAAAGCATTACCATCGAAAGGCGGAAGGCGATGAAAATGAGTAAGTTGGGTTTCCGACTCACTAGGCTGCTTTGACTTCTGCCCATCTGTAATGATTCTTAGTCCTGTCCCAACGCCGGCTGCTGCATCGCCACAAAAACCTGTTATAAAGGTTTCTTCATCAACTCAGTGTCCAGAGGTCCGGTATAGAATCTGTGTTCTTGACGACGATGGCGATGAACTAGGATACCTGGGCCCAGCGGCGAATATACTGCCTGATTACTGGAGCGGCTGCTTGAATGCAGCTTCTGATGAAGAGGATGCTTTCATAGTTGTAACAGAGCCAAGTCCAGGGGCCAGTAACTTGTTTCGCTTATTGGTCGTGGTGAGCCACTGACTCTTAGTCCACTCGCTACGCAAGAATAACCTTTCGCACCCTAGGGTCCCGAGCGCTCATACGAAAAGAAGTGGCTTGGCCTTGACTGGGAAGACACAATACATGATCGCGCTCAAGTTGTATTGTTTAAAGATCCAAAAGTTGAAGCGCCCACCTCAGAAGACGGATCATCTAGCGAGCGCGGGGCGCAGCTAACCGATACCGATGTGTGGCATATCGACTCGGACGACGACGTGCTGCCCAAGTGGTATGACACTAAGAGCGGTACGCGCGATTGAAGCCATATTCAGTATCCATGCTAACGACGTGGTACAAGGTTCATACGAAACACTAGGGTTTATTGTGAACAGGCCTCAGTTCAGCGGCATGACTACCGTACTTCACGTTAAATCGGATGCTGAATCTTACGGATCCCGGAGCTACAACTGGGACTTTGTTGTCAGTACCTTCACATGCTCAAGTGCCCTGGCACTAACACCCTTGTATACGCAGACCCTACGCTTGGAAGAATGTTGAGATATCTCTATTGGTCCGATACTGGAGGTTGGATGCTTCCTTGGTGGTATACTGATCTATTCCTTTACCGAGCCCATAATGTACATGAGGTCGCGCTATTGGAAAGATTTGCTTTACCCGCTAATTCTATTGATTCCGGAGATGCGGTGTTGCAAAGTGAGACATCTGCGCTATTGGTGTTCTGGAGCAATTCCCGGACCCACGTCGAAACGCCGTGTTCCCCGTGTCCAAATATCGCGTTGAAATCCAGCCTACGCCAGCACCCACTCTACGACGAAAGCACGACACAGCCCCACTCGACGCCCCTAGGCCATGGCTCGACGAAACTCACGATCAGGGCAATCACCAAGTTTCTTCTCTCCATTTTCATCTTTCCCATCGCTTGCCTGCCTGTTCCTCGCATTTCTCTGTGTTCTGCCGTCACCCGCTCAAGCCATCAAGTTCGAGTTACCCGCTTCACGATACCCAATACCAAAATGCATATGGAATAATGCACATGAGCACGCTCTCGTCATTGTGACAGCAAACGTGGGTCCTGGAAGCAAGCAACGCGTTGATATAGAGGTCGTCGACGGATCAGAGCACCGAAATGTTTACCTTAACAAACGCGGCATCACGGGAGAAACTCGACTGGCTATCACAAGTCACTCGGAGGGTGAAATTGGTGTTTGCTTCAAAAATACTGTGGACGCTAGTACGTTGGTCGGGCCTTCGATGAGAGCGGTGCGACGGAGCGCTGACGTACTTTCTCTAGCTGTCTCGACCAACGACGCTAATAAGCTGAGCAGAGTTATCGATCTTGATGTCGACATAGGTGCAGACGCTATCGACTATAAGTACGTCATTGCGACAGGGGACGTTCTGGCTTGGGGCTAACGACCGGCACCTTGTAGCGCGATTGCTAATCAAGAATCACTGTCTGCCCTGGAAACTGAGATGCGAAAGTTAGAAGGTGTCGTAAAAGAGATCTCCGATGAACTAGGGTACTTGAAGAAAAGGGAGAGCCGGTTTCGCGACACCAACGGTGAGTGCCGTCTGCTCTTCCTCGCAAACACGTGCATGTGCTCATTGCCATAATTCCAGAATCCACGAAGGACCGAGTCCAAGGCTTCGCCCTATTCACGATTGTCTGCCTCGTCGCGCTCGGAGTGTGGCAGATATTCCATTTGAGGTCATTCTTCCGCAGAAAGTATCTTATCGACTGAGCGTTTGGCTTTTTTTAATGGCAATTTATTTTCCGGGAAATCGAGTCTAGTTGGAAAATCGCTGAAATGTTGGAACGACCCGGGCGACAATCCAGCAACTCTGTCGCTGGAACTATGTGGATGGGAGCGCCGGACGCGGTCCTTGGCCCTCCATTGTTGGCGAGAGTGCTCTGATTTCCTGATCCAGTCGCATATTGGACATATCTCTCTATGTCTCGACGCATGCAGTGGTCTCGTGATAAGCCTCACGCACCAAGTATCGCGGCTCACATCAACCCCAGGCTACCCCGATGGTTTGTGGCCCGGAAGAGGATGCCCGGCAAGCGTGACCATGGTCGTTGACACCAGGGTGTACCAACGGTGCATGAACCCGGACAAATCAGCGCATCTCTCCGATTGTAAAGCTCGACCAGTCAGTGGAACGACGATGATGACCATCCAAAGTTATTGTATCGGACTTAGCCGCTTCGCTACTCCGTCAAACGCCGAATGAAGTATCTGAAATAGGGCTCAAACGTCTCCTTCATCCTACGACCAGGGTAAGCGCCCCTAAACATCTTTGCGCGCAACTGACGAGTAATAACTGACCTCCCTATAAGCAGCACTCACCCGCATCAACGTCTCCCTGTTCTCCCCCCGTCCCCGTTCTCCAAAGTCGCCTTGTCACCGGGCAAGGTTGTCGATTTCTACGCCACCGTGCGCGGCAGACGCTGACTCTCGGGCTTAGGATCCTCGCCTCCTCCTCACGTTTCCGCCGAGCTTTGGATAATACTTATTTGCTGTAAGGCGCCTCCTGTATCCCGCTGGCCAAAAGTTGTTGGACTGACGAAATTTTTTTGCGCAGTCGTCGTCACTGCCGTCTCAGCTACAGTCGCATGGCCCATCAGCATCGGTGTTCAAGCTATAAAGCGCGCACAAAGGCTCGCGGAGATGCAGATTAGCACATGGATACCTGCTAAACCTATCTCGGGTGAACAAGAACTTTGCTATCGCTGGCGCTGTGTTCAACAAAGTACTCTGGCTCCCTTCCGATCGCACTGTAGGCGGACTCCCTTCGGTGCTCGTGACGTGGAGATGACTAACAGTCTCCGCACATTCGTTTTGCAATCGGATGCAAAGTCTCGTTATCACAGTCCAAGGACTCGAATGGGGAAAGGACGATAACAAAGATTCGATGCTTGGTTGTGCCTTCCTTATACTCCACGCTGAGTATGATGGTAAGTCTAGAACTCAAATAAACTCTGCCCGACCTGCTTATAAACTCCCGCGCATGCTAACCTTGGCCCAACTGTAATCATTATAGTTTCGCTGGTCCTACGGCGTCCAATTCCTTGCCAAAGTCGACGACAAAACTCTACCAGAGGTC
>WSUI01000561.1:0-22556 GCA_019633595.1 Tulasnella sp. UAMH 9824
AAGCGCGTCTCAACGGTATCGTTCCAAATAAGGAAGTAGACAGGTTCGGCGTGAGCTCCACGATTGCCGAGCTTACAAACGGTAACTGGCTTGCTCACGTCTCAGACTGTCGTATAACATATGAGGGAGGTGGGTGATAGAAATACACTAGCGTTCGGCATCCTCGTGGCCGGGCATTGACGGTAATTGTATCGAGGAAGGTGAGGCTCGGAGTCATGCGAGACCGATTGAACGGCGATAGATCAAGGTCCGATATGGACATAACCCTCAACCGTACCACAACCATGGCCAACGCTTTGGGCGAGATCCCCTTCGAGATTACTAGCAGAGTAGCGTCTACCCAGAGCACCTGGTTGCTCACGAAACCCTCGGCAAAAAAACTCCAGGGCCTTGTGACAATCGGGGGGCGGACGTTCACCGTGCCGCTGTGGGTTTTTTCACTCCTCAGGCTGATTCTAGACCAGATCGAGAATATTCAAGCCGAAGCCGAGAGGTCAGACCAACACGATGGTCTGGAGCTTGGGGTCCTGTATCATAGGTGCAGGATGCTGGATGAGCTTGAGAAGGAACTTGTTGGAGCAGAACCGACATACCAGTCAATTAGATCCTGTGCCATCCTGTTGGCGGGGGGGTGGGGCCCCGACTGGCTCGACAATCACTTATTTGTCGAGACGTGTCATGAGCTTGGTATTGCTCCGTTTTGTAACCAGCAGTTCGGTACGCAAAACTTGTGGGAGCATGGATTTAGAAGCTGATGTTTTGTTAGAAATGGCCAAGGGGATTCTTCAAGCCCTGATCACCAGGAAAAGGGCAGTGAGAAACAAAAGTGATGGTACGCTCATATGTTGATTTTTCGGCCACCGGTTCATTAGACATTGTCGAACAGAACCAGGCCACGTTCCTGAAAAACCCCCAAGTCTTTATAGATGGCTCTACCTTTTTTCAAAGGACTCAGAGCAAGCCGTCAATTTAATTGAGAGTATTCCACTTGGTCCATATGGAGAAAGAGCTGTGCGCCAGTCATTTGGTAGGTTAAGCAGGTAGTGTAGCTAAGGCGAGCACAGGGAGCTGACTGAAAGATTGTAGACGGATTAGGAGTAAACGCTACTTCGTCTCAGCCCGATGACATTGCAATTCAACAGCCTAACGCCGTTGCTACAGCACAGCCTGTCGCCCAGCGCTTTTATCAAGATATCAGTAGCGAGGATGACATGGGAGGAGATAATATTCAGTTCGGAAGCACCAATGAGGATGCCATGCCTACGGTGTCTGATTCAATGGACATCTGCTCAACATCTCCTGTATTCTCCGGGGCACAGGGTATGCGTTTTTACTCTCTTTTACACCCCTTATACTGACCTCTGCAACAGCGACCCCTACCCAGTCCGATGTTGACGGTTGCGAGCTAGATGTACCCACACCCCATTCCATTCCAACGATTGTAAGACTTTGTTTATAATTGGGATGTTTTGATATTAACATTTTGCCGTTTTCTCCGCCTCCTCGGACTTCATCCACCTCTACCTTCTTGAGAGTGACCCTCAAGCCCAACCGGTATTTCATCTAAACACAGGCTCAGCGATCACATTTGCCGAGGAGAGACCAGAACTGTTATAATGTTAAGCTGTTGCAGAGGCCCAAATACATGTTACACATCCGTGTACATATATATTGCGCTCCATTAGAATTGGTGGAACATGCGGCATGCGCGGCATCAATTACAGATTCCTCCCAGTATAGTTTGCAATCATACGGTATATCTCCTGGATCTGCCATGCCTTCCGCCTCTCTATCTCATTGCCGTACAACCAGAGGTCCCATGCCTCTACTAATGACCAGCCAAGAATGTCCTTTGTAATGAGCACGCCACCAATGCATCTAGGTGTAACCGGTTTGCCTTCCAGGATTTCTGAGACAGTCATAGAGCGCAATTCGGCCATGGATGCCATATGGTTATCTCAATACTCTGCAGAGGATTCAGAAGATGAACTTGTTAAGAGCCCAGCATCACATACCAGCTTTGGTCTCTTTATTGGTTGGGGCAATCAGCTGTTCCTTTTCAGCATTGGTTGGGCATTCTGGCAGGAACCAGTCTTCATAGTCCCAACCATCGAGTATAATGGTTGCCCAGTCATCTGGTTTGCCTTGAACGTGATGCGTAAAATGGCCAGAGAGATCAGGGGGTGGAGGATCCTTGTGGACAAAGATGACTGTTGAGACACCATTGGCCAGCTGCGGAATAATCTTCCATACGCCGTCTAGTTGCCGCGAAGTCCCCATTACCATGACCACGTCTAGCCGACTTGCGGAATCGGTTCTAATAGCGTTCCGCACCGCATCTTCGTAAGGATGATTATTATTGCCGTACTTGGCGACCAGAGGCATTAGGAACCCAGCTGGTCTACCTTTTGGTTTTCCTGGGTCTGTACATTGCTTCAGTGATTTTCAGGGGCCACAAGCAATAGCGTACTTACTACAGGTACAGCGATACCAGCGACCAAGGTCAAATGACGCTGTATGCTCTGGTAACCATGGCGTAACATTGAGGCACAGGATGCACCATACCAGTCCAAGGCTCCCATGCAACAGTATGCACCTCTCCTCCGGTTCGGTGTAGGTGTTCATCATCCCATAAGCGGGAGGAAAAGAGGACACCATGTGAGTCTCCAATCCACCTATATCTTGTGTGTAGCATCGTTGGAGCAAGCCTTGAGCAACGAGAGCAGCGATCATCTGGTGAGTCCTGCTGGGCATTGCAATATCGGCTGTCCGCTTCATCGCACCAATCCTCTTTAAAAATTGAGAGGTCGAGTACTGTCTTTTGTAAACGGTATGCCTAGGGGCCTGGGGGCTGAACTCCCTATATAAGCTCTCGTTGGAGCAAAGGTCCTAATGCTCACTGCTAAGAGATTCAATCAGTTGACCTCAAGACGGACGGCTCACCTGGTTCCCTGTGTCTTCTAATATCCCACTCCCAACAACAACTACAATATGCTGAGCTTGGCGAACTGTCAGGACAAGGTCCAAAAGGGAAGCCTTGTTGTTCTCTTCCAAAGTGACTGTGCTCAAGAGGACAGTTGGTTGAGGAGTCATGGTAGAAGCGTTGTATCTCAAAAAATGAAGGTAAGAAGTATCTCACGGTTATAAAAGCAAAGGCCACCCACGTGCATGTCTGGCTCCTCCCTTGTGTGGAAAGCGCATGTGGACTAAACAAGAGGTCGGTAATGTCCGGAATACGAACATGCAATGAATATGTGGGGCATCACGTTCCATGTCTGGCGTATGTCTAAATCCGGAGAACAGAACAGTCTTCTCAGCCATCCGGCCGACCATTCAACTGGAGCAGAAGTCTAGGTATTGTGCTCTGCCTTTGAAACTGTCCTAAAGATGGTGTGTTCTCTCTCACATATCCTGTTCTTTCCTGGGCCAGAACATTACCGCTCTTCCCTTGCGTCGTGTTCCCGCATTCAGACAGTCACATGGTGTGGCATTCCGGTTCTCCAATGCAATGTGCTTTTTGCCGCCCCCAGTCTACCAGGCCTCTAGGAACGTCACAATATTCCAGCTAATTTCACGGCCGTTTTACAACGTCAAAAGATCGTATATTGTTCACTATTTATTCTTCAACCCAAAATGCGGGCATTTGTGAATTGCAACTCTAAGAGTGCCCACCGTCTCGAAAGCGATCATTGTGTCGACAAGGTCCGGAAGGCCCATTCCAGACCCCATAGGAAAATCAGAGTAAGTTGATAATGCAGGCCAGAAATGTTAGGAGAGGGCGTTGCGCATTATATGTGGAGTTGCAGTCACCTGGAAGCAGTCGAAAATCCGTTGCTTCAAGGTACGGACACCAAGTGCATCTGGTTTCGCCACCTTCCTCCCCTCCCCCTACCCCTCCGCCTCCGGTAATCAGGGAAGCAACCATTCAGCCACAATTCACCACTTTTTTATCTGCGGTGATAGGAGCCGGATATGTCTCTCAGGCTAACCGGGACCAAGACAGTGCTGAGCTGGTCTGCAACCTCGTGTAGGAGCGAATAGATTCAGGATTGGCGCAAAAAGGAGGGTTTTGAACTCCTCAGCTGTGTACTAATGGCCATCGACTCCTTGACGATAATTGGACCTTGGGATCGTTTCCACACCACCTTGGGACTTTCGCAGAGCCACAAAGTGACATATCTCATGAGACATAGTTTCCCGCATGCTTACATGCAACACAGAGTTGCAATTTCAAGCCACAGAGAGGAGTACAAGAGCCCAGAATGTCATCCATGTCGTGTCTGCTGTAGACACGTATCAGCCCAGAGAGAAGCGATTGAAACACATTCCAAATTTAGATCACTGCCCATTGCCGATACCTTGCGATGGTGGACGCCAAGGATAGAGATGACCCTCACTCAGTGGTCATCACCACTTTCGACGTGATCGTTAATTCACTTGTTGTTTTGATGTTTAGGCCCCCATCGCTGTATCTACTCGACTACGCCACTGCCTGCCGTATTGTTTCAGCAATACAAGCAACGGTGCTGCCCTACAGCAACCCAACGGGGTTGTAATTCCGACCTAACCTCTCAGTTCCCGAACCAACAAGCCCCCAACTCAACCTTTGACAGGACCCCGGAAAGCCCGAACATAGCTTGGATCCAAAGTAGGACGGAACCGACCTGATTTTGGGCGACAAGTTGGATCCAAAGTACAGGACGGAAGGCCTATCGCGTCGAGAGGTTGGATCGGTGGGTGGGACCCTTGGGTCACTGTCTGTAGCGAGGTCGGATCATAAGTAGGACGGATGGCCCAGGGCGGCCCCTCCTTGAGCACCCTGCGAATGGGCAAGATCCGAGTGACGAAGCCATAATTTAGCAGAGGAAACGACATAATACAAATAGAATTGGAGCCAAAACCAAAAATAAAAAACCTCGCTGGTCATCGTCATCCCCGTTCAGGGGGCGTCATGAAAGGACTCCATGATATTTGTAAGCATCTCGAAACTATGTTATGTAAGCATGTCGGAAGACTTTGTTGTGGAAGCGAGTCGAAGTGAATTACGTAAGCGGGTAGGACGGAACCCCCCAAAATGGGGTATTTTGGATTCAACCTCCCCAGAAGGACCGAACCGGACTTTGGAAAGGTCGGAAACATAAAGTAGGACGCATCAAAATTCGTAGGTTGGTGTTCAAGTGGAGGACGGAAGCGCTTAAAGTGCGGAAGGATGAAACCACCTCAAAATGGGGGTTTTGGATCCAACCTCTCTGAGAGCTTTCCGGGGTCCTCCTTCGACGTGGACAGCATGCGCCGAACCACATCCCAGTTCCGAGCCCGTCTTCAACTAGATCGCGCCAACCCCCTTGGAACCAGTCTCAGCACGGGGACAGTATGCACCGAACCCCATGCCAGACCTGCAACGTCCTTGACCCAAGACTCGCTCTCAGTTTGGTCCACACTCGCAGATCCGCGCAGACACGCAAATTGCTGTCCATCTAGCGACTGCCGTTAGACAGTGGATTTCAACCAAACGTGCTAACGGAGCTGACGAATCAGCTCCTACCGTCAAAAAATGACGGCGCACAGTAAGAATGGCCCAGCAATGCTAGTACCCGGTCATCACGCTGATCCTCCGGCACCATTACGTTCCAAGGGGTAGGTGGTTGTGGTTGGGAAGAACTTTTGGCGCGTGGGAATTTCCCGAATTCGCCGCGCGCGCTGTTTTTCAGCTTGACACAGCGCGCAAAACGACATTTTCTCACGAGGGAATCTTGCCGGAATCCCAGCCAAACCCGGCCCCACCTGCCTAATATAGCAGGTGGAGGTGATTTTTTGCTAGGTTTTTCGCTCCAGAAAACGTCGTTTTGTGTCCTGTGTGAAGCACCTTGCCTCACTCACTTCTCGGCCAATAGGGCACGTAGGACTCAGTAAATTTGTGAATCGTTTATACAGGGTATAGCTATTGCAGGACCACATCGTTCAAGTCGAGACCGATGCCTTCGTAGAAGCCGTCTTGTACAAGGGTGAAAAAAAGAAGATGGAACAAGACGCGGATCTGGCAGCTAGATGCTTCAACAGCCTCCAACCATCCCCACCACCCCATGGAGGCCGAGTTCGGACACGCTCGATGCGACTACCAACCTCCGACGTTTTCCCTGAACAGGAATTGCTGCTGCCAACACGCCCCCCCAATGAGGCCGTCATGTACCATCAGCACGCCTCACTCCTAAATTATGTCGCCAAATTCTTCCGCGACAAGAGAAAGGACGTCGAACACGCCTGGGCCCCTGCTCAAGAACCTACCTACCCACCCGCAAAGTCGCCAGCCCGCCCTCCGCTTAACCGTGTGTTCCGTGACACACACAAAGAGCCGCGGTCATTTTCGAGGTACCTCTACGGACAAGGGGGCCTGAAACCCGACCTGTGCCTCATGATCTAGCCCAGAGACGAACCTGAGGAGCCCACAGAGTCCGAGGGCAAGCCTACAGAGTCCGAAGGCAAGCCAAAGAAGTCCGGAGGCAAGTCTAAGAAGTCCGGAGGCAAGCCGAAGGTTGTCCCGTCAGAAGGCAAGCCTAAGCATTGGGTAAACGTCGGGGTGCCCTTTGAGCTCAAGCTACAAGGGAATCCGACTACGGATGACCTCATCCAAATGGCTCAATATGCACGCTCGGTGCTGCTGGAACAGTTCGAGCGCCTGTTCGTCATTACTGTTCTCATCAACGGCACCTCGTGCCGCCTTTTTCATTGGGACGTAGTCGGGGCTCAAGTGACCGAACCATTCGATACCCGCTCGGCGCTTTTCATGCAAGTGATGGGCCGCCTTGCAACCATGACCCCTTCCGAGCTGGGTTACGACACCCACTTCTCCAACGCCGGCAGGGTACAACCCACCCAGATTGGCAATATCAAGACATACCTAACGATTCACCTATCAGACCCTCGCCCTTTCTTCGAACACGACCCTACAGCCTCAACCGGGGAAGGCTCGGGCGAGGGACATGAGCTGGTAGTGCATCTCAAAAATATGCAATTCGAGTCGGAAGGCTTACTCTTCAACCGAGCGACGCGGGTGTGGACAGCCCAACCAGTCAACGACCCGCCGTCTGAAAAACCAGGTCTGTGGTCCACGAAAGACACCTATATCGTCAAACAAAACTGGGCCGATGATAGGCGACCCAACGAGGGATTCCTCCATACCAAGGCTAAAGTCAATGTGGTGCCCCCGCTTGTGGGGATGGAAGAACGCCAGTTTACCTCCTCATTTCGCGCTCGATTCAAACCGGAGGAGGTCTTAGGAGTCCTGAGTCTGGTGGACACCACACCTTCCAAAACATCTGCGCCCAGGAGTCACTCTAGACTTCGAAGCGATGTTTCACACGCATACAAAGCCGCTAGCACAGGTGTGGGTGACGCGGACGCCAGTGGCGGAGGTCGCGAAGATATGCCTGTCAGTGATGTAGGTGGCGATGACGTGGGTAGCGAAGCTGGAAATGAAGATGATGAAGACGCTGGCGGGTACCCGAGTGCGGCCGAGTTTGGTGAAGAGGAGGACGTTGGTGATGAGGAGGACTTTGATGATGAGGAGGACTTTGATGAGGAGGAGGACGTTGGTTATGAGGAGGATTTTGATGACTACGAAGATGTGGCTGACCAGCAGGCTGCCAGTAACGCGGATGCCAGTAACGCGGATGCGAACCGTTCCAGCCGGGTTCCCTTGGAACGTGTTCTCGTTCGATTCGTTTTTGCACGAGTGGGGCGATCGCTAAAGGAGGCGAAGGATAGCGTCGAACTCCTCCGAGCCACTGAACAGTGGATAACTGGTCAGACACGTTCAATATTGATGAAGGCTCGTGGCACTGAACTGAATCTCGAAATTATCAGGACTCATCGAACTAGACAAACTCGGAATCATACATCGAGATATTTCCTTCGGCAACCTGCTGTTGCCACCGGAAAACGATGAGAACGGGACGGGGCAGGCCATCATTATTGATTTTGGCCTCGCGCATCTTAGCAACCTAGATATCCTGAAGCAGCTTCTACCAAGCAATGCAACGAGAGGCTTTATCTTACAAAGTTCCCAACCTCATGACCACGTCACGGTGAGCAAAAACAATCCTATTGAATTGTTTCTTTTTTTACTGATGTAACTCTTTCTATGTGCAGGGTACTTTACCGTTTGTGGCATACGAACTGCTCTACAAGTTGGAGGAGCAGGAAAAATGCAAGCATCGATTACATCATGATATCGAATCAGTCTTCTGGGTTCTACTTTATATCTGCCTCAAGGAACACCACGGGTCGAACAACCGGTTCGACAAGATGTTTCGGGCTCTAACCTCTCACGATATTCACCAAGTGAAACTCCAAAAGTCGGATATTCTCGAGCCAAAGGTGTTCAGTGTAAAAGTACTGATTGATGGCGTTGGGGTCAACAAGTTTCGGCGGCTCGAAGCTTTTCTTAAGGAATTCATTGCGATCTGGCGGAGATCTGGGGGGAGAAAGGCAGTAAACCTCGCCTCCGAGATTCGTGACCTGGCATCGAGAAAACTCCAAGCGGCCCAGGTGAACAGGAAAAAGCGGAAAATCCAAACCTCCGGCCCGGCCGAGCCAACCCCTGCGGCGAAGAAACCGAAGCATCAGAAAAAGGCTCTGAACGCCGATGATTGATTCCTATGGGGCCCCCAATCCGCTGGCTATCTCCTTACTTGCGTACGTGACCCGGTGATACATACGGGGCTCCACTCAGTCGCTAATATTTGCGTTGATAGCTTGGCTCCCATCCTTGCTGATTTCCTTCGCGCCCTTGAACGCTGAATTGGTTTGACCACACTTCCTCTCTCGCATTCTTAAATCATTCGTTTCTCTTCCCGTTGTCGCATAGACTGTTCTACCTTCTTCTAGAATTCTGCTAACTTTCACTCTACTATTATTTGCATTTTCCAATGAGGCTGGTCTTCCATTCCGCTGTCCCTCGACCTTAGCTCGAGAGCTCTCGAGCTTCACGCGTCTTTCCCGATAAATTAGTACAATTACTATTACGGAATCAGGGGGAAACCGACCTCGTTTGCCTCAGGACCTTCTAAGGCAATGAGTCGCCTCACATGGGTTCGGAGGGGAACCGATTATGATCCAGTTAATTGCCGATGTTTAGAGAGAGGGAAAAAAAGAAAGAAAGTAGGGTGGTGCCGTTTGGAAAGGGTTTGCCTTTGTTTGGTATTGATGTTTCAACTTCAACTGGTCTCGACGATAATCCCATTTTCCCCACCGCCACTTCGAGGCCGAACCCCAACCAGCAACCAGCAGCCGGTGGCGCTCTTCAAATCGAAGTCAGCTTCCAATCGACGCACCGGGTGTCCGCAACGTGGGCACCGTCGAGAAAGGGAGTCACAAGCCGAATAGACCTGGAGTACCAACTCGAGGGGCCGAAGGGTTCGCCGCTAAGGACAAGGCTTACAGCAGGATGCCCAAGGCTCTCAACGGCTCTCAGAACTACGTCCGGAGCGTGAAGTCTCAGGTCAGCGACGACGCCGAGGGTCTCGATGGCGAGTCGAGCTGGGACATAAGCGCCATGTAAGTCTACCATACTATCGACTAAGCTCGATACCCAGACTTCTTTTGCTTGACAGCCCATCAGTTACCTCCATCCCTCGGCACTCTCGTCGAAGAGCTCGGCTTTATTGGAGAGGTCGAAGCCGAAACTAGCGCTCGGATGCAGCCTCCCGACGGATGATTTTATGGATGCTGCCATCACATGCGCCCCCCGTCTCCTGGCGTAAGTTCAGAATTTTAAGCTAGGCGATCGGCTGGAGTTGATATCGTTATTTCAGTGTCCCCTCATGCGAGTTCGAGACCCACTGGGACTTCCCTAACGAATACCTCTTCACAATCGATCCCTCGGCGTTCCTAAGACGACCTCACCCGGGGTGAGAGAACGATTCCTAATGCGCCTAGCAAGACCACCTCACTCATCGAAGGCGCTATATATGGTAGACGATGATTGGTTTGGTCCCTTCCAATTTTTGTCGTCGTTCTCACTAACCTTGATGCCTGCGTTAAATCGCGCGTCCTCTCCCCTTGCTACAGGTCCATTCGAAGTTTTCTCCCCCAAATGCCGCTGCAGCCGCTATCCTAACGGTACCTGGATCATGCACGGTAGGTCTGTACAACTCCTCTTGATCTTTCATAACTGATGCCATGATCAGAACTACCTTTCAACCACGGCTACTAACTGTCTACTTCCGTTTCCACCGCCAACGACTTTTCGCAGTCATTCTCGACCTTTATAGTCACCGCTTTGGGCCAGCGTCGGTGCCGTTCTCGCGCTCTGGCCGCCACCTTCGACCTTCTCGATACTACTCTTGACCGCCTCACCGCCCCTCCCGACCTCTCACGGCCTTCCCGACGTCGTTCCCGACCCGTCAACATGAATCTTCGCTTCGACACTGTTCTCAGATGCAATTCTCGCCCTCTCCGCCGTTTTCGTGCCTTCTTGACACTGCTTTTGACCGCCTCGGCGCCGTTCTCAACTCTCGACCTCGCCACTCTCCTCGGACCTCTCGGTTACCGGACCCTAACGAAGAAACTCGCGCCAGGCAACGTACTTGGCCGCGACTTCTGATCTTTCGCCATCCTTCTCGACCTCTCCTGGCGGGGGTGCAAGTTTGGAAACCTTTGCCAAGATTCCATATCTTCACGACACCGCGTTTGGCGCCTCTCGCTGCCTTTGATGGGGTTCTCGACACGGCTCCGTGATCCCGCCCGTTCTACTCGCAATGCCTTCCCGCCGTCGTTCTCAAGCCCCACGATGCCGGTGTGAGCAGACTTGCAGCCATTCTCGACCTCTGCCATCGACGGTGGACTGGACAAGAGCGGAGTGCTTCACGTCGCAAGGACAGTCAAGCAGAGTATCGAGGCGTTTGTGTACGCTTCTCACGTGACTGGGCGGATGATCGTGTTTAGAAGGAACTTTATGTAAGGATATCAATCCTTTGTCTTTGAATATGCGCACTGACCTCAATTACGCCCTAGAACGGCTCGAGCCGGAGCCCCGCGTCCTTTGGCGAGAAAAACAGCATCTGGAACATCGCTCCGTTTCCCCGACCCCGCCGACTCCACCGCCGCTTTCACCGTCGGATACTGACGCCTGAACCGACCAGCAGAAGGAGACCCTCCAAACCACCGTCGTCTCCCTCTTAGACCGCTCACGGCAACTGGAACTGCGCCTGCAACGACGGTTTGAACATGGGTGTTCTCGCCACCCTCGGAGATGACACCAACACCGCCGCCGCCAGGATGCTCGGCTACACCATCCTCAACGCCATCACAAATTGCGTTCCCCCCACTTGACCGAGTTCCAAAACCCGGATACACTCCCTTCCAACATGATTGACCCGACGCGGCTGAACCCTGCAGCATATTCTGGTACGCATCAGTCGAATTCGGACCCCGCTGGAACAGCCTCGCGCTTGGCCACCACTTCGATCATGCTTCGGATGGCTGGGCTTCCACGCTACCGGCTGGACAGTCAAGATCGCTCGACGGCCTTGCTAGAAGTCACAGATGATGCTGAAGAGTCGGGCCATGAGGACGGCTTAGTTTGCTTCCAGCTTCCGACGGCATTCGTCACAGCCTTCGACGTCTTCGGGCCACCGTCCAAAACGATCTCAAACACATCGTCTGCCCCCCCCCCCCCAGATCAACGCAGACTTGGGACCTCTCAAAAACGAGTCAAGGCTGCATGCGCGCATCGACTACGATGGTGCTATTGTACTATACGTCAACGGGAGGAACGCCACATGAGTTGACAGGCAGTGGATCAGCTGTAGTGGACGGGTAGGTTCGTGTGTCCTGTGCTGGAGCTGGTTCCGTCCTTACTCGCGTTCACTGTAGAACCAAGATCCAACTTTTATCGAGAATGTTGAGCCTCATCCTACCACCAGCTTCTCCGGAATCCCCTCTCACGCCGACGCGATAATCGTTTTCCTCAAATATAGGCGGCCCAACTTCCCGATGACCACCAGGTTCCCTGTTACCATTGCTTACGGTCTCGACAAGCAGGGCAGGCACCGGCGAGCGCGCCGTCCTTACCCTCGATCCTGGTGGAGAAACTTTCGATATCTCCCTCTTGACCATCGACGAAGATAATTTCGAAGACAAGACTACCACTGTGATACCCATCTTGGTGGTTAGGACTTGAACCGTCTCGTCAACCACTTCGTCCAGGAGCTCGAGCGAAAGTTCAAGAAGGACCTCTCCTCAAAGGCCCGTGCTGTTCGTCGTCAGAGAACCGCTCGCGAGCGTGCCTCTCTCTGGCTGCTCGGACCTTGGTCGAAATCGACTCGCTGCACGAGGGCATCGCCTTTTACACCTCCACCACCCTTGCTCATTTCGAGGAGCTTTGCCAGGACCTTTTTCGCTCGAACCATAACCCCGGAGAAGGTCCTCTGCGATTCCGAGATGGACAAGTCTGCCGTCAGCGACACCATCCTCGTCGGTGGTCCAATTGTATTCCTTGTATCATGAAACTTGTCTCTAACTTCTTCAACAAGAAGAAACTGGGCGTCCCGTCATTGAGGTCACTGACAACGGCGAGAAGTAACTGGTAAGTCCTAACGTCCAGAATTAAAATGCGTCGCATATCACCAACCTGTCTTTCCCCGCTCCAGCCTCCGGAAGAAATCTCCGCCATAGCCCTCGGAAAGATGAAGCAGACCGCTGAGGCCTACCTCGGCGAGAAGGTCACCCACGCCGTCGACACCGTCCCCGCTTACTTCAACGACGCTCAGCGTCGGCCACCAAAAACGCCGGTACCCTCGCCGGTCTCACTATCCTCCGTGTCGTCAACGAACCCACCACCGCCCCATCGCCTACCCTATCAAACATGCAGCATCCCGTTTGCCATCACCGGTCCCACCGAAGCAAGGACGACTGAAGCCGCCTCCCTCACCTGTACACTTCCCCTCTCGCGCTCCCTCGGGCTCACAACCTCCCTCATCTCGCCCAGAGCAGCGTGATTACGCGACACGCCCGAGTGGCATCGCTGCAACGGCAAATGCGGTTGGGAGGTGAGTATGCTCTTGCGGCCTGCCGGAGCTTGGTATTAACCACCTTTTCCAATCGTCCTCTACTCGGCACAACTTGTCGTCTAGCCCAAGATCCGTCCAGAGCCATCGGGATGCCGACGTGGAACGCGTCCAAGCAACGACGGGACCGCCGAAGAGAATTAGGTTTAACCTAAGCTCAGAGACGACACCGCCGCCGCCGCTATATTCTCAACTACACCAACCTCAACTCCGTTGCCAATTGCGCTTAACGTGTCAAGTCGGGCGGAACGTGAACCCACACACTTCGGCAATGTTTGTAATGACATTATGTAGGTGTTTCGCCAACCTTTTCATTATATTTACTAATCGTTTGGCCGCTCCTAGACTCCGGAAGAAATCTCCGCCATGGTCCTCGGAAAGATGAAGCAGATCGCTGCGGCCTAACCTCGGCGGGAAGGTTACCCAGACAGTCGTCACCGTCCCTGTCTCCTTCAACCGCGCTCGGCATTGGCCATAAAGGACGCGGCACACTCGCCGGTCTCACCATCCTCCGTATCGTCAACGAACCCACCGCGGCAGCCACCACCTACGGTCTCGACAAGAAGAACTCCCGTGGTACCGACGAGTTCCACATCATCGTCTACGATCTCGGTGGAGAAACTATCATTACCTCGCTCTAATACTCCTTCACCCCATCCACGGACGACTAACGACTGTACGTGTCATTTCCATTTCTGTCATATCTGTCCACTTGTTTGCTAATTATCGCTAACGTTTAGCGTGGGAGACGCCAAAAATACCTACCACACTAACTCCAACAACACCGTCTTTGACACCAAACGTATTATCGGTCGCCGCATTGACGTCTCGCCTCCATTCTCCGTCATCGACAGCCCTCGTCGATTCCCCCTCATTCTCAGTCCTCTTCATCGCCGACTCATTCGTTCTCTTCATTTACCGCCCCAGGAGCAAGAGCCGAATATGGAGATGTAAGTGGGTTCGACTTGGGAGCCACGTGTATTTGTCAAGAATGCGGGTCTGACTTGGCTTCATTGTTAGTGTCGCAGTTGTCAGCGTACAAGCCAAGCCGAACGATGCCGACGAGAGTGCTTAGCGCGCTGGCGCTACCTTATGTTTATTTACATCTCTTAATGTTTGTTTCTCTCTCGCTCGATCTCATGTTTATTGTCCTCTCGTCTAGTCCGTGTCCCAACGTTTCGTTAATAACCGTTCCCGTCCTGTTGGTTGTTTCCTTCTGTTCGGTTTCGTTTTTCTCTCATATACTGTACCGTCCTACCTGTTCGGGATACCTCAGTCGATTGCCCCATCGCTGAGGTATGCCCCCTTCCTTTTTCCCTGTCTCGTATCTTTCCTGACGAGCCCTTTACGATTTTCTATTCTAACAGGTAGTTAACTAATACACTAGTCGATTGCCCCATCGCTGAGTGTTCTATTCTAACAGCAGTATGTCCTCGGAAAGATGGAGACCGCTGAGGCTTACTTCAGCGACAAGGTCACCCACTTCGTTGCCAATCTCCCCGTCCACTTCACCGACGCTCAACATCCAACACCCACGTCATCGTCAACCAGCCCGCCACCTACGCCTACGGTTTCGACCAGGATAAGCATTTGCGTGCCGACGAGGCCCACATCCCCGCCTACCATATCGGTGAAAGAACTTTGAAGTCCGATACACGCGCCGGGCGTTGTGCAGGGATCTGGTTGAGCCCGCCGGCATCCGTCACTTTGCCTCTGCCCACGACCAACATCCCCTCAGTACCATGTCTCTTATTTCAGATTCGCCTATCACTTCTCTGAACCATCGTAACCGCAGCATCCTAATCAAGAAGCCGAAGTTCGTTAGGACTACCACTCCAGAGTCCGCCACATCGCTAACACGGTTCAAACGCCTCTTCGTTGCTTTCGAGATCGCTCGGGATCATGGTTAGTAATTGTTTCCTTGCTTTATCTATTGCTTGTAATGATATATTTACATATCTTTATTAGTGGCACCCCTCAGCGTCCACCATCCCGCCAATACTCGACTCTCGAACCTGATACCACCCAGGCTAAATCTTCGCCGTCTTCGAGAACGCTTGGCATTACTTCGGTCTGCGGCTGTAGCCATTTTTTATCCCATTTACTAACGCATCAACAACTTTTCATTGTACCATCATCTACCGAACGGCCGCGATCCCGCCAACACCTGCCTGCCGATCCCAATACCCCCCTGCGACGCTTCTCCCCCTTCTGGGACTTTGGTAGCATACCATGTAAGCGATTCCGACCATTCTCATGACCTTTATTGACCTCTTTACAAGACTTCAGTAGGACCGCCGCTCCGAACGCCAGTACTCCACCCGCACCGCCTTCCATCAGAATGGTTCGTCGTGTGCGAACACCGCTTCACTCATCAAACTCGCTCCCACTCCATCCCAGTCCTCTTTGTCGCCGTCCTCTCCTTTCTCTTATTCACATCGTCGCCGAACCCCACCACTGCCGCCATCGCGCTCTCGATCACAAACTCCTGTGGTGCCGATGAATACCACATCATCGTCTATGACCTCGGTCGATTCATCTCTCTTGTCATCGAATACACGGGCATGCAGTACAAGAAGATGGCCGGCATCGACGTTTCTAAGGACTACCGTGCACTCGGCAAGCTCAAGCGCGAAGTCGAAAGGCCAAGCGTTACCTCTCCCGAGCTCGCCATCGAATCCTTGGAGGGCGGCATCGACGTCGCCGAGACTCGCACTCGCACTCGCACCAAGTTCGAGGAGATCAATAACAAGCCCGTCGAACAGGCACTGTTCTCCTCGTCGACTCCTGCCCCTTGACTTTCGGTATCAAGATCATCCCCCATAACACTATGTACGTCTCTCTTCTTCCCGATTAGTCGTTCGCGTTTCTGACCTATCTTTCACTCTAGCGTCCCAACCGGGAAGTCTCGGATATCCTGCATTGCCGCCGATCGCCAGTCCACCCACCGCACGGTCCAGGTCTTCGAAATTGAACGTGCCCCTACCAATGACAACGACCTTGGCAAGTTCGACCTAAACAGCATCCCACCGATGCCCCGTGGTGTTCCTCGGATCGAATTCAGTTTCCGGATCGATTCCAAGACGGGCCTTCACCTCCGGCCACGACGTCGACGACGTCATTCTCGGTGGCTCCGCCTGCATTGCCAACGTCCAGTCTCTCCTCAAGGAATTCTTTGACGGCATCTTGGCGGAATGATATCGTCACTCAATAGGTCAGGTATCGACACGATTTTGACGCCCAACAAAATGCCGTCGAACGTTTCCTTACTTTCCTTCATGTCGATAGCACCCTCCGAGACTCTCAACCGTGCCAAGTTCGAAGAACTCAACCTCGACCTCCCCCGCAAGGGCCTCAAGCCCACTCGCGAGCGTGTTAAGGTTACCCTCGCTTCAGCGCTCCGGCTGCCGCCCCCACTACCCGCTACTCGCGTTCATTCTAACCAAATCCGGAACGAACCCGTAGCTCCACCTCAAAACATAACCCAAACTTGGCGTTAGGTGAGTATTCAGCGTCCTTTTTCAATCGGTTTGCTAATCGTTTTACAAGTCTTGGTCAGCCCGACCTCCTGAAAGATCGTCACGACCTCCCGCCCCCTTCGTCCGTACCAAATCGAGCGCGACCTCCTACCAACACCTTCGGGGATGCTGAGAATGATGTTAGGTAAGTATCTTACGTCCTGTTGCAATACGTTTACTAATCGTTTTATCTAACTTGGGCAGCTCGACTTCCCGAACGACGGTGACGACCTACTGCCACCCTTGGTTCCAGCCACCATATCCACATTATCTTACTTCAAAATCGAGCGCGACGCCCTACTGCTACCTTCGGCAATGTTTACAATGACGTTAGGTAAGTAATTCGCATTCTTTTGGAATGCGTTGGCTAACTGTTTTATCAAACTTGGGCAGCCCGACCTCCTGACATTGCGCTGGACTGTCGTTCGTTTCCAAATCGAGCACGTGTCCCTACATCCACCTTCGGTAAGTATCTCCAACCCTTTTCTTTTATATCTTCGCTAATCCCCTTACAAGTCTAAGCTATCCGACCTCCTGACTCCTCTCTCCGAAGTCTATCAAAAATGCGGCGTCCCGTTCGCCATCACCGGTCCCACCGAAGAAACGACGACTGAAGCCGCCTCCCTCACCTGTAAAAGCTCCATCTCGCGCTCCCCGGGGCAGACAACCTTCCTCATCTTGCCCCGCTCGGCGTGCTTTCCCGTCGTCCTGGTCTTCGTCTTCTCGGAAAGCAATACCTCACTCACCAGCCCGTGGTCCAACAGCGGACTAAGCCGCATGAAGAATAGGAAGGGAATGAACTTGGCTCCATAGGAAACCTGGAACTGGATCATGACCCGAACGAGCTCCGCGCGCTGGGCGGGAAGGGGAGTGGGGGAGTGTTGGGGAAGGGACCGCAGAAGTCTGGGAAGTGTGTACGAAGAGGCGTTCGAGCAGCCATCCACGCCCCCGGCAACTTCCTCTGATCTGGATTCGGCTGCTTCCTGTAAAGCTCCCCGAGGCGCTGCTCAACTCACTCAACTACCCCCGCCAACATTGTCTGCGTTGAGGAAGTTCAAGAGTTGGGTAGGTGTTTGATGCGAGTGTCCTAACGAGATTCTGCTCATGAATTTCGGCCAGGATATCAAGCGCAAGCTGAAGAACGACCTCTCTTCAACGCGCGTGCCCAGGTACCGTCGCTTCGGCTGCTCCACCTCTCACCACCACCACCGGCTCCTCCTGTTCGTTTTATTCCAAATCCAGAGGCAACCCCTACCTCCACCTGATAACATAACCTAAACTTGGCGTTAGGTGAGTATTCAGTGCCCTTTTTCAATTGGTTTACTCATTGTTTTACAAGACTTGGGCAGCCCGACCTCCAGAGTGATCGTCACGACCTCCCGCTCCCTTCTTCCATACCAAATCAAGTGCGACTTCCTCCCACCACCTTTACAGATGCTTAGAATGACGTTAGGTGAGGATCCTACACCCTTTTACAATACATTTACTAAATGGTCTATCAAGGTCGAGCAGCCCGACCTCCCGAACGACCGTCACAACCACCCGCTCTCTTTGTCCATGCTAAATCGAGTGCGATCTCCTACCACCACCTTCGGCGATGCTTAGAATGATGTTGGGTAAGTGTTTCTCCGATCTTTTCAGTATATAGACTTGGCGGCCCGATCCCCTGAACGATCGTCACGACCTACCGCTGCCCTTCCTGCATACTCTATCGAGCGCGACCTCCTCCACCGCCTTCGAACCCGCTTAGAATAACGTTAGGCTAGTACCTACAACATTTTGTAAGACATTTGCTGATCGTTTTATCAACCTTGGGCAACCTGACTTTCCGAGTGACCGTCATCCCGCTTCCGTCGTCGTCGTCGCCTGCCTTCCTTCTATTCATCGCATGCTAACATCATCTACCTTCCTCGTCATCCACTCTCTCCCCACCCTCTGAGACTTATTTCATCATCACCGTTCCTCATACGAGTATTTCTTCTTTGTTCGTCGACTATTATCATGACCTAAGCACAGCCGTTCCACCCCGCGTTTTGTGCTTCATCTGTCCCTGACCCTCTGATTGGGCGAAGCCAGAGGGAGCGCAAGCCCGGTGTACCCGTTTCGCTCCGAGTCCCTGATGTCCTACCCTCCGCGTTCTCCCAGACAAGCTCGCGCGAGACCCTCATCCGGGCTGCCACGCTGCTTGGACTAGCAAGGGGTTGCCAATTACCGCGAAGCACCAGCTCCCTCTCATATTTTTGTTTTAAACGGGCATGTGTGCTTGCTATGTATTTTTGTTCTTGTTATGCAGTCTCTTCATGAAGTAATCATTCTCCGAGCCTTCCAAACTCGCTTTCCTTGTCGCATCTGAACTTCGTATTTCCTCGCCCCACCTGTCTCACACACAGAAATCCTTCGTTCCTACAAATGAACATCACAGGAATGAGATCTCATCCTCTATTTCCGGGGAGCTGTTGGTCGCCGCTGGTAGTTACAGCGTCGGAACACAAATCATCCCGCCGGACGTCGTCGTCGCTCTTACTTAGAACTAGGCCACACACACGCCTTCAGAATGTGCCGCGACCACTCATTTCGCTCACAGAACCAGAAAACGGTGATCTACTATTAATCTTGTATTTTCGCGGGTCCGGCATTACAAATACTTTCTTGAACCGGGGTTTGTCTTCTTGGACGGTCGGAGCCCAATCCCTCTAGTCTAAGCTGAACGTGCACACGCGACATACGTAGCTGAGCAGGCAAAAATGCGACTATATTCACATGTGGCTTTAACCTATACATCTAAGGGTTTTGGGACGGTCGAGCTCTCGGCTTGGGGCGTCTGAGCAGTTACCGGAGCCGGGGCTTACGCGTTTGGCAGCGGGGGCAGCGTCGACAAATATTCGTTGGGGGTCGTATGTTCATAGGGAGGCCGTAGGTGAGACGGCGTCGGGACTGGGCGAGAGGTCCAACTTGCGATATCGGTAAGAAGCCCGGAGCTGTTGGTGGTTTTGCCTCTGCTGCTGACAACGAACGGATGGGAATGTCACATGGCTGCCGTGGCGGCGGCGGATGTGACTACAGCGGCGGCTGTAGCCGTCGTTCCGGGTTTGAGTCGCGCTGCTGAGATTTAGTGCCCTTCAGGTTCCAGAGGCTCCCCCCACCCCCCCCCTCGACTCCCTCTCCCGATATTGACTGCATGGCACAATCCAAAGAGACCCAGGTCCGTTCCACCACGTATCCTGAACATTCCTGCAGCTGAATATCAGCCATAGGGGTCTAATTCGGCCTTCGGAACAACCTTTCTCGGAACCGGATCGTCGTCAGCGGCTTATCGTTGGCGTGTGGAGAAAGGTCAAGACCACCAAGGGAGGGTATGTCCTCAGTCGGCACACGCCCAGCCCTGAAGAATGTCAATTGAACCACTTGTGCGATCGAGTCCTCTTGCGAATTATCCTCAAAGAAGTTGGCGTACCACTATCGGAAACAGTCGGGTCACAAAAGCTTCTCCTGGTAGCTCATGACATCACGCGAGGTAAGCATTTCTCTTTTCCACTGGGTGCAAGTTATAACGTTGTTTTGTACTACATGTAGCTCTACAGGCTATCTATGAGGCCGGGGTCCTTCACAGAGATATATCCTACGGGAATATTCTTCTCCTACCGGAAGAGAACTACCGAGAAGGGAATGTGGCGTTCATTGTCGACTTTGGGCTGGCGCTCCGAGTCGATCCATCCAGCGGGATCCTGATCCCGTCGGATAGCAAACCCCACCATCATTTTACGGTAAGATAGACACCGCGACCCATCCATGCACATCCACTCACACGGTTATATAGGGAACGCTACCATACATGGCTCATGATTATCTGAGTTACAACATTCTTCCCGCGACGTCCACTTCGCCTCTCCCTGTAGAGCCCCTTGTTCACCATGACCTTGAATCGTTGTTCTGGGTTTTGCTCCACGTCGCTATTAGATTCGCACACCATCATCCCCCGGACGACGATACGTGGGGCGGAAATATAGTCAAAGTCTTGCTGCACGGCACGACGCACGACGTCGTTTTTTACAAGTTCGGAATCCTCGCCAAGCCTCAAAATATCTCATTGGAGGGCCAATTCGCGTCATTTCGGTCCTTCCTGGTAACCTTTGGCAAGCAGCTCTCCCAGAAACTAGACTGCAGAAGTATTTCGCTGCCCGATGCCCAGGAACTTTTTGATCACGTTGCGGCTGGAGCTCAAACAGAACTAAAGAATCTTCAAACCGAGCCATCACACATTCCTCCTTCGGTCTCCAAATCACCCTCGACACTTTCTCTAGTCTCCCAAACGCCCACAACTTCTCAGAAACGCCCCTCTGGCGACCTCCTGGAGCCTGCCTCCAACGATCGGTCAAAGGGGCTAGATGATACCAAGGAGCGAGACAGGAAACGGGTCAGGCAGGATGATAGCGATGGCTAGGATTAGTTCCTTCATAGGGGGGCTTCGTGGTGTCGAAAGATGAGTCTCTGGCAGTAGTTTCCACAGCATTATTAGATAGAACTTCCGCACTGCGCTACCGGGAGACCTTCCGTACGTATTATTAGTATCGATCGCCCTTCCATTCCATTACTATCGAAAATCGTTTTCTCGAACTCTTGCTAACTCACCAGCGTAGGCGGCAGGAAGGAAACGCGCTGCCTCGAGCCTGCCGCGCTCGCCGTCGAGATGAGGGACCGTCAAGGGTTAGGTTAGATCCGCGTCTCCAGACCCGTACCGAACCGCGCACACGACAAATAGACCCTTACACAGGTTAGGTGCATTTAGGCTCGAAGCCTCGTGCCACTTCGGCGTATATCATGCCTCAGCCCATTTGCCTCCTCGCACAGCCCCATCACCGACCCACATTTCCGTCGTCTCCGTTCTCTTATTCTCACCGCCAGGAGTTGAATCCAAGGAGACCTTGGGAAGTGTGATCGCTATCGACTTGGGCAGCATTTACTCTAGCGTTGGGTAAGTTCAATTGGTCCCCTTTTCGTCTACGAACGTGGTTCTGACTTGGCCCCGTCCTTAACGATCGCTAGAGGTGGACAAGTGGAAATCATCGCAGACGACCTGAGCCACCGTATCGCTCCCTCATGTGTTCACTCATCGACGAACAACGACGGTGCGTGCCATCTCTTCTCATTCTATCTACTTTGTTAGCTGATTTGGTTATCCTTTAGCGTCGGAAACGCCAACAATGCCTACCACGACACCCAACGTGTTACCAGCCGCCTGCCAGACATCAAGGATACGAAGCACTCGCCGGCATTCTCCGTCATCGACAGGTCAGGTCCGATAATGCTTGTCCTACGCTCACTGATCATCTTACCGAATTTCGACAGCCCGACTCCCCGAACGAGCGCGATTGCGACCCTCAACATTCGTTCACATCCAAATGCGGCACGACGTCAGGGAGAATTATGAAACTGTGATCCATCTCGACTAGGTACCATGGACTCTAGCATCGGGTAAGTGCAAAGTGTTCACGTATTATCTACGATACCGGTTCTGATTTGGCTCCTTCCTTAATGTATAATGACATATTTACAGACTTTGATACCTCCTAAGCGTCTGGCATCCCGCCAACCCCCCGACTCTGGATCTTGATACCGCCCAGAACCGAACCTTCGCCGACAACCAACACCGATCCCAACGCCATCGCCGAATGTGGAGATGGTTAGAACAAAGTCAAGTGAGTCTCTCAAACTCGTTTTAGTGACACATACGGAGGATGTTGAGACCGGCGATGGTACCGGTGTCCTTGGTGGCCTGACGCTAAGCGAGGTGTCTTGGTGGACGTCGTTCGTTACAGCAGTTTGCACCCGAGTTCGCCAAAACGAACATTCTACTTTTCTACGCACGAAACACTCGTTCGTAGTGCGCGACGCAGAACTTTCCCCCAGCGTCACCTACACCCTTCAAATTTTGAGCGAAGAATCTTCATGATATTAGCTAAGACTCCAACCA